>VZRS01012040.1:201093-349057 GCA_013398055.1 Ifrita kowaldi | reverse complement strand
GGGCGGGCAGAGCCCCTCAGGGGCGGGCGGGGGCTGCGCGGCGGCGAGCGACGGGACGGGACGGGGACACGGCGTCTGGTGGCGGCGGGACCCTCGGAGGGACCGAGCATCGGGACCCTCGGGGGTGCACGCCCAGTGCCCCGCAAACGGGCTTATTCAGCACGCAGATCCCCCCGAGAGAGCGCGGGCGGAGAGGTTCGGGGATCCAAGCTGGACCTGGGCAGAAAGGCAAAGGGATCCAGGCCGCCTTGGTTCCCCCATCCCAGGACCCCGGCAGTGGTGCCTGTCAGGCCCGGTGGGAAAAGCTGCCCAGTTTCAGGTGCTGGACCCAAATTCTGCCAGGCGGGAGTGTGGGAAGCACCAAGGCCAGAGGAGCAGCCATCCGCCTGCTTTGTGCTCCTCGGGATGCTCAGTGAGATTTGACCCTTCTGCAGCTGGATCCAGATGTCACACCTGGATTTGCTGACCTGTTGTCGACCTGTTCGCTCGGCACTCGGGAGCCATCCCAGCCCTACCAATTCCCATGCTGATCCGGAGTAGGAATAAGAGATTGATGCTGTGTTTGGAATTGGCCAAACCCCCTCCCAAGCCAGCAATAGCTAGGTAGAGTCAGCTTTTAGTTTTCCTTATTTCCCTTTTTCGGATGTGGTTCCTGCCAAACCAGGTGCCGTATATAAATATATATGTATAAAAAAATCTGTTGCCTTTGAGAGAACCGTATGGAAGCTGTACTTACAACATCAACTTGTGTCAGGAGCTTACAATATGCAGTTCTGGGAAGCGGAAACCCTACACATGAGTCAACTGGCAGGCGGATGGGATTTTCTTACACTTTTCGATTGGAGATGTGCTCCAGAAAGTAATAATAAATGGTATTACAAACAGCCATGCAGTTGTGGGGAGGCTGCGTGCTGCTGCTGGTGCGGGAGGTGCAGCCTCACCAGGCAGGACTGCGGAACACAGACGGACCAAAGGCCAGAAGGAGCTGCTGAAACCTCCCCAGAACAGCAGGATTGGTGCTGCCAGTGCCTCTGCCCTCGGCTCGCTGGGCAGCCCGCAGTGAGGGACTGCATCCCTGGCTTATCACTTACTAGTCCTGATTGCAGCAGGGCTGGCAGAGGCTGGGGACGGCAGCGCCGGCGTCTCAGCTTGCAGGTCTGTGAGGGCGCAGCAGAATGTGATTTTTTTTGGTAATGAACTGCCCAAGTGGCAGGTAGCGGAAGTCGCGCGGGGCTGCACATCACCCGCAGTGACGGCAGCCTGCCTGGATTTAACCCCTTTTCCCAAGCTACAAATCATCGCTCCTTAATATCACAGTCAATAGCCCTCGCTTACATATAAAGAGGTAAATTTGATCAAAATGCTAAACTCAAGAAACTCCCGAATCTTTTGTAGTGTTTTTCTAGACCAGATGTTGTCTGTGTCTGTTCCAGCCCAGGGATTGCAATGTTGCACTTGTAGTTGGGGAGCTGGAAGCAAAACTGCCTGGAAACTGGTAACAAACCAATGCGAGACTTCCTCCTGCTGTCATTGTTCTCAGGGAGAGAAGGGAGGAACAAACAGGATGAGAGAGGACGCTGGCTTGCTATAATGTGCTTTCCGTCCAAGAACACACAGGATTATTTGTGAAAAACATAAGGATTAATATATGCATATATATATATATGTATGTCTAATCCTGCAAATAGACAGATTGCCCTGATCCTCAGCACGAGTGCCAAGTCCCAAGCTAAGCTGTGATTTAATTATAATCTATCCATTGCCTATCGAGATGGGAAAAATGTAGAGGACCCTCCTCTAATCACTGAAATAAGAAATGTATAAAGTGATAGAGGGAAGTGACAGGAAAATCCCAGAGAGGACTGCTGTTTCCAGGCTGCCTGGGTCAAAATAGGAGCCTTGGAGGGGAGATGTGCACCCGGTGACCTCCAGAGATGCCAGGGCTGCTACGTGGGCTGTACTGGTACCCAGCCAGGCTGCAGGAAAAGCTTGAGCTGAGCAGTCATTTTTTGCAGGAAGCTTTTTCCATAAAAAAATTAAGTTTCCAATATGTTACTCTTTTAGTTATTTATTTACCAGTCTCTCTGTGTCTCTCTGTACGCTGTATTTTTCTGCCAGGAGCACCTAAACAAAACTTGCAGTTACAGTCACCATGACTCAAAACAAAGTACTCAGTTGAACTGGCTTACAATATTTTGCTGTGAGTCATTTCAGCACGAAATTGAGTTTCCACCTGGCAGGTCCCCCCTGGATATGGCAGCTGGACCCTGCTGTGTCACAGCAGCTCCAGCCAGCACTGGCACAGCTATGGGTGAGATGCAGCATGGGCAGGGCACCACCAAGCCAAATGAAGGAATTGAGTTACCACATCCCATCTTTCATTACACAATAACCACAGAAGAAGCACACAGCCCTTCCAGCTCAGTCCCTTCATCCCTCATCAGCTCCATTTCTGTTTCCACTGCCACAGACACTGGGATCATTCTGTGACAGGTCACTGTTTTTCCTATTTCATCTCCATTTGGAAAGTGGGGAAATGTGAAAATGCCATATTTCCTACAGGCCTTGGTGAGCAATGAGCACCTTAATGACCCAAAGCTCTGCTGTCATCAGTGGGAGACCCTGAGATCACTATTTTTGATTTACTCATTGAAGGCCATCACCCCCATATAAACTATCCAGGTCACTTGACCTCTGCCTAAAACTAAATTTAATTATCTAGCAGTGCCATCACTGTTAATTATGTTGTGAGAGGGTGTATGTGGAATGAGTAAATCTAAGTGACACATAGGCCCTTGCCCAATTAGCAACAAACCAGGTGCACTGGGTTTTGGATCATTCTTCAAAAGATGATCGAGAAAAGAAATGAAACAAACGAGGAAACAGGTTTGTGCCCCAACATATGATTTATTCCACAATAATTCTATGACCATGTGGCCCCAATTTTTCTGGTTTCCTAAGTCCAGACTGGTTTACCCCCCTGTTAGCCCATGTAAGGCAGTACTTGAAGGACGCTGCCCGAACTGAACAGAGGATGCTGAAAAATTTATACTCTGTAAAATGCATAATAATTGGGGTTTAGACTAACATGCAGCTGTGTTAAAAGAGACTCAGAAATGACCAGCTACATGTGTCCTAACCTGCATCTATTGATCTAAAATGCACTTTAACTGATTCATTATCACTTACTGATTGCTCATCCTCCTGCTGATGTGGGTTCCTCTCCAGGGAGAGAAGTGTTTTTCCATTGCATCCTTGGAGCAGAGCAGGACTACGTGTATGAACCCTGCTGCCAGGATTTTTCCTATAGCTGTATACCAGAGAAAAATCCCCTGTAAATAGTTCATCACTTCCTTACTTAAGCATTGTGTAAGTACAAACCTCTGTAATCACTGTGACAGGGGAGTAAATGGAAAATCAGCAAGGGCTCTTTGGAAAACCCTTCCTCTACAGATTCATACAAGGGAACAGGGTGGTGCACTCAAACAGCAAATTCCTGGGGCACCACGGTGAAAGAGACAGTGGATGGTTCACTTTCAGGAGGTTAACTCACTCACAGCTCCCCTCCAAGCTGCTGTTCTTCCCCAAAATATTTGACACTGGGGACCAGCACAAGGTTTACTTCATGCCTCTTCTACTGCCATTGCATTTGTCTTCTCTTGAGGGCTGCCACCGTGGGCCAAAGCCACCAAGGACACACCAGCCTAGAAGCCACTCCCAGCAAGGTGCTAGAAGCAGCAGGAGTGCTTGCTGTGCCCTTGCCTGTTGTATGTAGCTCCGACTCACTCTCTGCCTGGCCTGAGCTAAAGGAGGCTTCTCCAGGGTAGCAAGCAACCACACCCTTTGAAGCACCTCTGTTATTTATCAGAATGCTAAAATTTAAATGTAAATTTGCAAGGTTTAGATAAAGCAGAGCTGTATGTAATAACGTGTGTGCCTCCCCAGCAGATGCAGCAGGCGCTGATGTTTCTCCCCTCAGCCTGGCTACAGCATCAGGGGTCTAACATCCTTTTGGCAATAGGTTTTCATGTTGATATTTGGGAACACTCCACACTAGTGATGCAGGGCTTGGTTTTGTCAATTAACCTCTTTTCTTTGTGCCTCCTCCACAAAGAAAAAAAAACATTAAAGGGCAACCCTGCTCTTCAGGAGGGTGTCAGGTCTTTTATAGTCATTTAAACTATGCCAATTGTGACTGGTTAGAAACCAATCAAAACCCCATTTTTGCACTGCTTGCAGAAAACCTAACGTGGCCTTGCCCCCAGCAAACCACGTCCCCACAGTCCTGTTGAGGAATACTAATTTCTCCTTTCTTTGCTGAGATCTCAGGGATAATATCAGTATGTGTAAGATCCAGAATACATGAGCTGCCAGAATAGGAACGCTCCCCAGAACCCACCTGCCACAGCAGGGAAGTCCTTTGGGAGCCCCTGCCCATAAACACCGGATTTATAGCCTCATCCATGGGGTGGAACAGCTGCTCTGTTTGTCAAGTACCTTTTATCAAAATTATTTATCATCCCAATACATTTTTATGTGGATCAGTCTGGAGCTGAGCTGTCCTAAGCCAACCAGTATATACATTCTCTCTTTGCCTTTTCTCTCCTGGATTGCCTTGCATCCCAAAGACAGCCCCAGGTCTGGGAAACACCTGACCTGAAGCCACCCCCATCTGGCATGAAGCACAGATCAGTAGAACAAGAGAAACTGGCTTCTATCTTTTGTCAAATGCAAATTGCTGAGAGTTAATTAAGACACATTTCAGGAACAGTGAGGTTTTTTTTCTAAATTATAATCTATCCTGAGGTGTGGGTAGGGTTCGACATCTCTCCTCGGGAAAAGGGGTTACAAAACTGGAACTGCAGTTGGCAAAGGTGCTGGCAACAAAGGTCCCACAGGGCTTCGGTGGCAGCCAAGCTTACAGGGTACTCCAAGACCTGTGAGACCAGAGGCAATCCAGGCCCAAAACCTCCTTGGCATATATATTTTTCCAGATTCCCCTTTATTTTTAGTGATTGGTGTCTTCACCATGGCTTCTGAGATGAGTTGTTCTGCAAAGAAGGTAGGGCCACAAAGGCACGATGCTTCTGCCTTGTTGGAAGCATGTTGAATACTTGCCATTTTCCCCTGCAAAAGGTGTAAGTCTTTTATCCACACACACCCAAAAAAAAAGAAAAAAGAATAAAAGAAATGTTAAACTACAGAACAGACTTTACAAGTGTTTTCAGGCTTCCCACTCATCATCAATGCCCAAAGCAGAAGCGAGTCAGAAAACAACTGGAGGTACTTAAAGCAACTCAAAGTAATCGTCTGAGTAGTGCTTAAAGTGTGAGGGTTTGAGTAGGAAGACGGGGATTGAGCCAACTGCTGTTGCCTTTCTGCGGAGGCTTCGCTCAGAGGTGTTTACTTCCTCATGCCTTCATGGAGATGTGGCAGTCTATGAAAGCACTCCTCCTGGAATTAGATGAAAATGGTTTAAAACAAAAAGAAAAAAAAGAAGAAGGAGGGGGATGTTCTAGGTCCTGTCATAACAAGGAAAAGCTTAAAAATGCTCACCCAAATATTCACCACAGGTAAGACACGCTGTACACTTAGGAAATGGATGGAGAATATCAAGGCATGGGCTTTCTGACTTGCTGAAAGAGAAAATCATTACCAGAGCACCCAAAAATACCACTTCACCATCTCAGAGAGGAGGCGCTTGAGTCTGGATTTATATATGGAAGGCCTTCTGCTGCAGAGATGTGGATGGAGGCTGGCTTCAGGCCCAGGGGGTCCTGCAGAGTTTACATACACTGATATATACATCTTTACCCATGGGAGGCAAACCCAGGAGGAAAGGAAAAGAGTCCTCCTGGCTGTGCAGCATCTCACTGGTCAGTAGAAACCTGGGAATGAAGGACCATCCAGGATGGGAAAAGCATAGTCACACTTGGTTCAGCATGAGGATATATAGATCAAAAGAAAATGGGTACATTTACACAAGCTGATGACTTTAGTGTTAACATGTGATTTCTGAATAACTACCAAAACACCAGCCAGGAAACTGTGTGGTTTTGAAAATATCTGGTGAAGGCGTTCTGCATGTTCAGTGGAGTGACTCCATCTTCAGTTAAGAAAGCAGAAAAGAGTGGGCTGATCCTCAGAGCAGGGGGAAACCCTGCCCACATCTGAGCATGCAGTCTGGGCTCTCATGAGTAGGTTACTACAAGGGAACCATCATCTGGGAATAGACAGGACACTCGGGAGAACCTTGGTAAGAGAATTACGTCAACCTCAAACGACAAAGACAAGACTGAGACCCAGCTTCTCTGTGCACCAGCGCTGAGTTGGAGGGATAAGCCAGAAAACTTCCTTTGAAATTCTGTCTCCTATGGGCTCAAAGCAGCCAGAGTATTAGAGAGACTTTAAAAAGCGTCATTATATATTTAATTAATTCAGAAATTTGTGTTTCTCAGTTTGCGGCTCCTAGCACAAGCAGTACTGCAGCCTGCACAGAGGTTGCCAAGACCTTTGACACCCCCAAGAGTTACAAGACTCTCGAAAGCACATGGAGATGACTGGGAAGAGACACACCACAGATGACAGCAACTGGAGACTGACTTCCTTGTCCGTCACTGCTGCCTGAGGCTGTCAGAGTGGTGCTCCAGCCATGCCGAGTGCAGGGCTCTGGAAACTGAAACATCTACGAATACCAAACACGATGTTCGTCCATGCACTGTTCTGTTACTGGTGCTTTTTGCTTTTCTAACCCTGCCTCTGCCGAGGAGTCAGCTGAAAGGCTTGGGGCAGTGGCAAAGGCAGGAGTTGTTTTTGTGCCCTTGAATACTGGAAGAGCTCCAATCTGTCCTGACAGTAAGAATCCTCCTCCCTGGTGCCTGTCAAGGGGGCTGTAAAAATGAGCCAGTGCTTCAGCCCACTTTCAAGTCCTACTTGACCAAAGCTGACTGTGGTGAGTCGTGTCCTGTTGGTCCCCTTCCACCACATGCTTGGACAGAGGGGATAAAGCCATTCTGTACCACATCATCTCACCAAAATGCACTGAGGGGAGGTGCTGACAGCCCCCCCAGGGACCTCTCTGCAAAATTTATCTGAAGTATTTAGTTGCTAAAGAAGGTTTCAGTGCTTTACACAACATTTTAAGAAGCAACTTAGCCATATCCTAACAGAAAATCCACCATCCTCCACACAGGCAGGTGGTGGGCTTAGCCCTTTGTGAGCTCTCCGAAGCACCAGATGATATGCACAGCAAAGTCTGAGCCTTGCATTTGCTGTAGCTGACACACGCTGTTCGCTGAAAGAGAATTAGCCTTTTCCTCTGCAAAACTGAGCATTAAGAGCTAGTCCAGCTGCTAGTAAATGGCAATTAGGCTGCTAAAAGCCCAGGTTGCTTGTGAAAAATAGGACTTGAGCTCCTGAAACACGCAGGCCCTCTTCCAGCCTGGCTTTTCATTACTTTTCAGTCTCTAACTTGATCTAGTGTTAGAGCTGAGATGCAGCTGGCTTGAGATTAGCCATTAAAATAATGAAAAAACCTGTAAGACAACTGTAAGACAACCATTTCTTCCAGGCATGCAAAGCAGTTGTGTTTTCCCTTACAGAATTGCCTGTGTTTTGTTTCAGGTCCTGGCTTTGTAGATAAAGGAATGTGAGACCATAACGAGCCCATCAGCCTTATACTGAGTTCAGATTAAGCACAGCAAAACCACCAACGCAGCAGCTATTTAGTCAGAAAGAAAGAAACATATGGGGTCAAAGCGACATTATCTCACGTGGCACTGAAGGGAAACGTCCCTTCAGTTTATCACAAGATGCTGGGCACCTGCTAAACACCCTCCCCGGATGAGCGGATGTGCCACATCAGAAAACTAGAAAAAATTCTGTGTGCCAGTAAATCCTCTGCTAAATTCTCTTTGCAGAGGTTGATATAAACAAAAGTCACGATGAACAAAAGGAGCGTGCACAAGCCCGCTTGGCAAGGGTGGGTCTTCCAAACAACACGTCTGAGGTGTTTCTGTGGAGACATTTACTTGACTTTTGTCCCATCTCTCACAACATTCAGCACTTTAGCAGGTCTTGGAACCACATGTCCATATATGACTTTTAGCTCTTATTTTAAAAGAAACAACTGGAAGTCATAGCCTTAGGAAAGCAATAGAGTATGATCTCTGAGAGGGTTAAAGAAGCTGAAGTTAAGTTCAGGTGACCTGAAGGTGGAGGTGATGTGATTGGTGAGGTCCCAGGTCAAAGAGACCATCCATCCAGCGTGAGGAGGGCTCTCCAACCCCTCAGCTCCACTCCAGCCTTGCTGTAGCCTTGCCAGAAGTAAAATATTGGAAATGTGGGTGACAGCTTAGATTACACATTGTTAGAAACAGCCAGGATAATCTGCCGCCAGCTCCCTAAAAGGAAATCTTTAGCTAACAAATATGCTCCAGCCTTTTGAGCTGGCAGATAACGATGGAACAGTGGATAAAACATAGCTGGATACCAGCGAAGTGATGCTGTGCAGGGAATGTGTCACCAGGCCAGAGGAAACAGTGTGGGGCAGGAGAGCTGCTCCTGGAGCAACCTGGCCAGGAAGAGGAAGAGGAAGGTGGAGGGTCAGGTTTTTGGGTGCTGCAATGTGCCACGCTGCAGCCTTGGCACCACAGCTGTGCCAGTGCCCTGCTCTCAGGGACACCAGCACAGCTTGATGGGCTTTGTGCTCCTCATTGGGGGCTTCATCATGGCCATACGTCATCTCCATGCCCCTCCTGTGACACTACAGCACATGGTTTTGCTAGACAGATCCAACAGTGGGTCAAAGAAAAGCATCAGCTTCCCTGTTCATGGAAAAACTCTGCCTGTGACATCCCTGCCCTTCTCGAGGGCAAACAGCATCTCCATGAGTTCCACTCAGCGCTGTCCCATATAAGGCTGCGAGATTTCCAGGCCAGGGAAATGCTGAGGTTTTAGGTCCCTCGGCATCCCAGGATCCTGGGAAGGTGCCCCATGGTGCTGCAATGCAAATGTATCACATTGCTGCTGCTGCTGCCATCACCACCAGTAACACAGGACAAGGAATACTGGGTCTGTTCTGAGGGTAGGAGCCTTGTGCACATGGATTTAGCTCCAGCTGAGAAGGTCTCTGTTTGGAACAGCATGTCTCAGCTCATGGAGACTTCTCCTGCTGAGACATTTTGAATAAATTCTGCATAAACCTTTCTGGTATGGCAAAAATAATGATAATGAAGTGGCAAGACACAGAAAATGTACACACAGTGGAAACCAAATTTGGAACGATTTAGGTGATTCAGGCTTTTTTTGGGGCAATAAGCAGCTAGTGCAGCTCACCACATGCTCGCACAACCCAAGAGCTTGAAGCCAGCTTGAATGAATGATTCATTATTCCGTACACGCTCCGGCTCCTCCGCCACTCCAGCCTGTACCCAGCTGGATCTCAGGAGAAATTCCTAGAGTGTGTAATTGTGTATAATGTGATCATCCTGCAGCAGGAAATAGGTTTGTAAGCATTCTTAGCCAGTACAATCGATGTCGTACAGATATGGTCTGCAAGGAAACAAAGTGGAGATACATATTGCAGCGAGTCACTGGAGAGCCAACGCAGCCTTGTGGGAGAAGGACATGTTAGGCAGGGAATGTATTTAAGCCCAAACAGTCACGGTACACGTAGTACTTCATTTCAAAATGTCTCAGCGTGACCGTGCTCAGAGCGAGGGGGGAGATGCTGACCGGCGAGTCCCCAGCAGCAAGGCCAGATGTGCGGGACAGCCCTTCGAGAGAGGCCGGACCGGGCTGCAGGGGGTGGAGCAGGGAGCCTGGCGGGGTTATGTGGTGTAGCTGCCACCTCGTCCTGCAGCTCGGCTGCGGCCGTAGGGACGGACCTGCAGGGACCCGGCACAGCGGGGCGAGGGCTCGCAGGCTCCCCGCAAAGCGGGCACCCCCTCCCCGGGGGAGCGCAGGCTGGGCCCGCAGCACCCTCTAGAGGAACGCGGCCACCCAGCCCTCGGCTTCAGGGAGCGTTCGTACCCACTGGAAAGCATCTCTCCCGCAATGCTTTTTTTTTCCTTTGGTGGGTTTAATCCATCGCTGTGCACCAGCGCAATATCGGGCCCCGGCACTGCTGAGCCTGAGCAGCACCAGGCTTCCAGGTGGTCATCTCCAGGGGATGGAGATGAGCAGTGCTGCAGGCAAGGGCTGGAAATGGAGAGGGCCAAGTGGAGCAGAGGCTCCCCAGCAAACCAGGAAGCAGCACCCAGGGGAAATCCTCCAAGCTCCTACCTTGCAGGGCTCCAGGTGTGTCCCCAGCTGCAGTTGGCATTGTCTTGGCGGCAGGTTTAACCCAAAGTGGAGGTGCAGGTGTGGAGATGAACATGTCATTCACAACAGGTGGCTCCTGTAAGACGCAGCTCAGTTTAGCCCAGGAACCCTGAGCTGGAGGCACGGCATCCCTCAGCCATGGGCTCTGCATCCCCACACGCACCTGGACAGAGCAGCTGTGTCAGGCCAAGAAGAGTGAGGTGGATTGTTACCTAAGAGTGACCTGTCAGTGAAAATTGTGGATTGGGTGGATTGTTACCTAAAAGTGACCTTGGGGCCACTGTAACATGACCCCAACACGGCTTAAATTCCTACATGGGATTAAATGCCCAGGTTACATCTGCATTACTCTTTCCAGCCAGGATGTGCTGGCCAACACACAATCCTCAAAGATATGTGGGGATCACCCGGGATTCACTGTGCAGGAGACACGAGACACCCGTGGAAAAACATCCTGTAAGTGCTGTGCTAGTCTGTGGCTACAGCTGTGGCTTGTGGCTGCAGCTGTCTTTGTTTCTGGAGTTTCCCAATTCCATATCTGATACTGGTCAAAACGGGGCTTCTCTGCATAAAGAAAAACATTAACTCAACCTTAAATTACTTCCATATACAGTACCTAGTTCATATTTCTGCAGTTACAGTGCTTTTACATTTTATTTCACAAACCATGTACCAATTTCAAGAGGAAGCATGTCTGAAATGTGAAAACCTGAAATGTCAAAAAAACCCACCAAAAAACCCAAAGTCTCAAACACATCTTTCAAGTTGAAATGAAAAAATGCTGGGCAAGCAGCCTGAGTTCTCTCCTGAAGGACCCATTTTCTGTTTCTGTCTTGGATGTACAATGTGCAGGTTCCAGCCTGTGAGTCTGCTGGGCTTGGCCAGGTCCTTTAATGTGCATTTTGTTTGATAAAGAATGGAATACAGAAGATAACCCAGGGAAGAGAGTAGAAACACTTTTCTGCCTGTTTTGTGAAAGGAACAAGGATGAATGAGATAAATGCCAAAGGCAGGACACCAGAAGCAGGACAGAGCCACAAGATGGGACAGAGGTAATGGAGCACCTCTGCTGTAAGGCTCCAGAACTGGGATTGTTCAGCCTGGAGAGAAGGCTCCGAGTGACCTAATTATGGCCTTTCAGTACCTGAAGGGAGCCTGCAACAAAGATGGAGAAAACGACCTGGAGGGACAGGACAAGGGGGAATCGCTTCTAAGTGAAAGAGAGTAGGTTTAGTCTGAATATTAGGGAAAAATTCTTCCCTGTGAGGGTGGGGAGACCCTGGCACAGGGTGTCCAGAGAAGCTGTGGCTGCCCCTGGATCCCTGGAAGTGTCCAAGGCCAGGCTGGATGGGGCTTGGAGCAACCTGGGACAGTGGAAGGTGTCCCTGCCTAGGGTGGGGGGTAGAACGAGGTGAGTTTTAAGACCCCTTCCAACCCAAACCATTTTGTGATTCTACTATTGGTATCTCACTGGGTGACAGCCCAGCCTGCCTGTCCCCTCTCTCCCAGGTGGCCTCAGCTCTCCTATTCCAGGAAGGATCCAGAGCAAGAGAGTAGCTGTCTGTCTGGAGACACTGGAGCATCCTTGTGATGTGGCTGCTTGAAGCTGTGCTTGGCCCTGGTGGATTCTCCAGCTGGAGAGGTGGCTCCAGCTCTTACCTGAACTTCCCTTGTGCCCACACCACCTTCAGTGGCCCTCAGCTTCCCAATGGGTGACCTCCAGCTCACCTGCCCCAGCAGGACTCCAATTAAACACCCAACCCTTGGCCCAGGGCAGGTTTCCCAGTCAGGATATTCCGTACCCACAGGCCACCTGCTGGGCACTGAGCAGCACACTGGCAGCACCCTGCTGCCACTGGGCACCAGAATCTCCAGGGAATAGACACCTGTGAAGCCTCATTAACACCTGTCCCCCTTTCCTTTGTCTTCAAATGGGAACTCACAGAATATTTAATTATTGAGATCAGGCTGAATATGGAGAGATTACTCATCACCGATTCTAGGGATAAACAGTTTCCTTTCCAGAATAATTTCTTTTTAAACAACTCCCCCTCCCCTTTTCTCCAAATTAATTTCCATCCCAGCCATGAGCCTCTGTAGAAAATCTTGCCATAATCATTTTGAGCTAAATATTCTGTCTAATCAATCAAAGCAGTGGAACCAATTTTGAAGCTGTCACTTTTAATTTTTCCAATAAGAAAAAAATCAAGCATTTCACTCACAGTGCTGTTGTGATTCAAGCTCTTCAAACCTTTGCTCCACTGCATCAGTGCTTCAGAGCTCTACTTGAAAATGTGAAGAACCGGCACAATTGCAGAGAAACTAAAATAAATTGATTTTTAGCAGTGAGAAGAAACCTGTTTCTTCATGTACCCTTAGACCTGGCTCACAAAACCTTTTCTTTCTTTCTTCCTTTCTTCCCTGTTTTCCTCCTCAGCACAAAAATAACTACAGCATATTAGGGATTTCATGCATGCAAAGGGCTGCCACTCATTAAAGCTGATGTGTTATTGAGAGCTTGGTGCATAACTGCCAACAAAGGGCCAGAGAGCAGATGTACTGGGTGCTGGGGTGGATGAGAGGATTCCTCCTGCCTCTGGCACAGGATTCCTGCGGACACATCCCCGATGGAGGAGATGACCTGGGGGAGGAGGCAGGAACAGCCTCGGCACAAAAAATGGCTGGAGAAATCCATGCTGGAAAGAACAGGTTGCTAAACACACTGGCAAGGGCACTTTGTGTTCAGGGTAGGCGTGGGCTGCGTTGCTGCTCAGCGAGGAGCCATCAAATTGAGGCTTTGCACATCCCCCAGAGAGCAAACAGGAACGTTCTGGTCGGGGGAACGTCAGGGGGAGTTTTGCCATTGCACTCCTGCCTCCCCACACAGTCAGTGCCAGCCACAGCCGTAAGCTGGCATTCACTTCTGCTTTTAGGGATGGATGTGAATGCAGTCAGGCCCTGGAAGAGCACTGTAGGAGAGGGAAAACAGCAAAAGCAGCAACAGTGTCAAGTTGGGCCCCTACTTGAATCCAAAACAGAACTCAACCAGCTACTAAGAAAAAATGAACTCTATCCCCACCAAAACCAGGATAATCATGTAGAAAAGGGAAAGGGTCCTTCCTACAAATTGATACCTGAACTCCCTAGGTTCAGGACCACTTCCAGTTTCACATTAATTTCACACCAAGATAGTCTCAACCGTGATCCCACGGCTCTCCTGCTGCTCTCACAGAAACCAAGCAATGCCAGCAAGAAACTGCCAGCCTCAGCTGTGGCTGCCCTGTGTGACCCCACAGCCACCCTGCTGCCATCCAGCACCCTGGGCTCATCACCATGCACCCAGCAGTGACTGTCAGGTCCCACATTGCTCCTGCTTGTCACTATCTCCTCTTCAGGAGCCCGTAAGTGGCATTCAGGAGGCACAGAATCAGCAGGGAGATGCTGGAGTGGCAGCAGAAGCCGACGGTGTCACTCAGCAGCTGCCTGATGTCTCTTACCAAGCCCCTGCCTCACCCTCCAGCTCTGTTGTCTTGGTTTATTGTGTCTGTCGAGGACACAGATTGGGTCTGGAAGTTCTGAAGATGCAGAGAGCCCTCTGGCATCTGAGGAAGGAGATGAAACCTAAGAAATGGAGAAGTTAATATGTTTTCAGTTTGCAAGAGAGCTTGGAAATGCCACTGATGCTTTATTAATCTCTTCTGCCCCTGGAGGACAACAGGCAGCTGCTTCTTCCTCTCTCTCTGCTGAATTTCCTTTACTGGAAGTTAAAGGAGACAGGGGCAAGTTAATTCTATTTTGGAGACAGAGCGTTTTTGTCTATGCCTTTCATAATGCTTTTGGATTATTAAAACTCCTTTAAAACACGACTTCTTAATCTATTTAAGAAGTCCAATTTTCCTTCTCTGCTGTTTCACCCCAGCAATTTCTCTCTCCCAGGAAAACCCAAATGACTCAAGTCTAGCCATTTTTATTGCAGTTCTGGGCCTTTTCCCATCACGTCTTGGCTGCTGATGCCGAGCAAGGACAGAACTCAAACCAAGGCAGAATGAGACCCCCAAAACAAGGAGAAATTACACCAAAGCCAAAGGTTCTGACATGATGATCAGTTGTATTTTCAGTCCATTAATACACATTCATTTACCAGGTACAAATGGAGTGGAAAGGAAAGCAATTGTTAGCAGGAACAAGGATACAAAACTCAATTCCAGCAGCCTTCACAGAAGGGATATTCAGTGTCACAGCAGCACTGTCAGAAGGGAGGGATGCACGGAGACCTCCGCTCACACCCCAAGTGGAAGCTCTCCTTTTGTCGATTAGTTTAGCTAGAGACACAATTTAAAAAAAAAAACAAAACATTCCCAAAACTGTGACTTCTGACACTTCTTCTCATTTCCCTAGTGTCAGGACTAGGGAAAGTTTGAATTATTTACATAGAGGAGATTTTATGAAAAGACACTGGAAGGTTAAAAATAGAATAATCACACATACTGGAAAATACAACAAGAAAGCAGGCAGGGAAAGGAAAATAGGAAAAAAAAAAGTGACTCCCCAAGAGGATCACTGCATTCAGTGGTCGATGTATGGTTAGTGGGGTGACTCCACTTTGATACACTGAGATTCACATGCTGGCCTTGATTCACTGCCATGAAGTCACACTCTGGGTTTAGAGCAGGATGCTGCAAAGCTCCTGCTTTCAGCAGGATCTCAGCGGTGCAGTAGCGATTGCTTGTTTGAAACAATGAGTGCCACAAGCTGTGACAGTTCTCCTCCTGGGGCACCCAAGGGGTGCCAAACTCTGCTCATATCCTGGTCTGGAGACCGCTGGTTCTCTTCCCCTTGGCCACCACAGCACTGCACCGTGAGAGGCTCTGCTGCTGGTGAGGGGGGTCAGCTTAGACCAGCATGGATTTGGGGCTCCACATTCAGCAGGAGAGGGAAAAGGCATTATCCTACAGTACTCTCATACTTGTATGGGAGTGCCCCCACAAATGCAGCTCTGTGCCCAGATACAACCCCCGACTGTCCTTGCTACAAGTGCTCAAGGCTCATTACCCTGAAATAGCAACAGCAAACCACACTGCACTTGATTGTACAGGGATGCTCCCTGGGAAGGAATAAAGATATTGTAAATCATTCACGGAAGAGTCCCAGCTAGGCAACGCCTGCACCGAGGTTCTCCCAGGGACAGCACCAGGATTGCAAAATCATGTTGTGAAACTTGATCAAAAGAAAGGAAAATGGAGCATTTAGGGTTTAATGCAGCAAAGCTCACACCAAGTCAGGGGGACAAACTGAGACCAAGAGACCAGAAACTGAGCTGGGCACTTCGCCTCTTCCATGGAGCACTGGAGTGGTTCTCCTATAAATTGTTTTTTAGTACAGTTCTTGCAAACAATGACATTTTATCCCTCATTTTTTAAATCATGCATTAACTTTACATTGAAACATTTATCCAGTCCAACATCTATACAACAAACCACATTTTAAAATATCAGACTATTAAAATTTAAGGAAGGAGTGTGAGTTCTCAAAGTGGCATGTGTTAAGGAATAAATTAAAGGGAAAAGAAGTGTTCTACTCGAGTTGAATTACAAACTAAAGTCTGAGCCTGGGAGAAGTTCTCATTTCCTGTAATTCTAACAAATAAATGCCACAAGAAACAGTTGATCTTTCTGGGGCTGTTAGTGCTTGAATCCACATCACCTGTTCCAGCTCTGGGCACCGTGGGTGACCCTCTCCAGTTTGAAGCCCATGTGGTATGACAGACTATGCAGTAGTGATTGTTCAGGTGCAGAAATCAACTCTCTCAAGGTGTTCAACCTCAAAGGCTTCTTAATATAAGAAACAAACCTGTAGCTGACAGGACCCAAGGAGCCAGTTCCAAACAGCACAACCCATGGTGTGAATGAGTGGGGCTTTCACCGCGAGTGGCTCCAGCCCTGTTGTCTGTTTGGGGTGAGCAGTGCTGCTTCCATAGGGAACTCGGTGGCCCCACAAGCCCCTGGGGATGCTGAGATCTCCTCACTGTGCCGAGGCTGCTGTGCACACCCTGCTTGCATTTGAATGGTACTAAATTCCTGCTATCAGGAGTTCAGCACCAACACAGGGAAGGGATGATCAGCGCGGTGCCTCTGTTCCCGCGGAGGGGAACCTCCTCCCAGAGAGAGAGCCAACACCGGGGCTGCCTGCTACCTAAATAATGAAAGACCTTCCTAATTAGCACCTTTTCATACCAAATCAGTC
Organism: Ifrita kowaldi; assembly: GCA_013398055.1. NCBI lineage: Eukaryota > Metazoa > Chordata > Aves > Passeriformes > Cinclosomatidae > Ifrita > Ifrita kowaldi. The sequence continues at coordinate 332,491 of VZRS01012040.1, read as the reverse complement.
CATTATATCTCCCTCCATGGCTCTGCTGTGTCACTGAGGACCAGCAGCTATCACGCAGGGGTGAGCATTGCAGAACCTGGGTGGTTTTTCCCCACAGCAGCCTGGCAGAGGGGGAGCTAACAGCCCTGGAGTTAGGAAGCCCCAACAATCAGCTACCTACCATTTTAAAAGACAATGTAAGGAAAATTTAACAATTATAAAAACCTTTACTAATATGAGGATGGGGAGAATAAGAGCACTTAGAAGGTGACAGGAGTGTTGCACTTCAAGGTTCAGTGTATATAGGCAGTGGGGTTGAACACTTTCTGACTCTGAACATGGATCTGTGTGACTGACAAGGATTCTCTGGCAGGCTGTAATTGTTTAAAGTCAGCAGCTTCAGTCAAACTAAAACAGCTAAAAGCATCAGGAGAGAAAAGCTCTGAACCTGCACTGATGTGAAATCACAGGACACCTTTGATCTTTCCCGATTGTAAATGGTCAGGACACACATGGCTTTGGCTCTGCAGGAGGTGACCTCGGGTCAATTTTTTTAAGGGAAAAAAATCAAGGGAACATATTTATGTGCTTACAGCATGCCAGGTAAAAGCATCAACCCCCCCCCAGACTCAATCACATAAAATGCTGTACATGCACTTCCCAAAGGTGAACCAGACCACAGATGTGCCAGCCAGAAAGGAGTGAAAAAGGCAACTGTACATACTAAACACAAGTGTAAAACAGTGGAAGCTGTAGGAATGGGCTGAGATTTGGAAGAACATCTGGGGTTTGTTCCCTATTTGGGTGATGCAGCAGGTACAGAATTAGCTGGTGCCTATTTACAGGTCTGAACACAGAAGGCAATCAGCTGAAATGTCAGGCCAGCTATGTTTTGGGATAGCTAGGTGACCAGTGGGATTCTTTTCCAGTTAAAAAACTGTTGGAAGAGCAAGAAAAAGAAAAAATAAATACCAGTTCACTGGGCCTTTTGACCAGGGAGTGTTGGGCACAGGTATAACCCAGCTAGGGAAGGGATCCTTGGGTGCAGGGGCAGCAGAAGAGCTCATTCTCCCACTCCTCCAGATCCAGCTCTCCTTAGGTGCTTTCTAATGCTCTGTTCTCCCAGCACCTGACACAGCACTGCAGACTGCCAGGAACACCTCAGGTGGGAGCTGGACATGCAAACTGGGAGACATGGCTGATTGCAGGACGGAGCATGGGGTAAGACCCAGGCTGGTGCCCACCACACGAGGTCCTAGCCCAGGAACAGTAGTGTTTTTCCCAGGATGCTGGATTGAAATGCTGCTTCTCTGTACAGGGAGATGCCAAAGAGCTTTGGAAACTGTAACAGCAATGGAAAACAGGAGCGTGCATGCTGAGTTCTACCTCTGCTTGGGAAGACAGGTCCTGCAGGACTGAACTCAAGGTTGTGGCTGGTTCAGTAACAAAGTGGAGCAGAGACAGGGCTTTGTTACCTGCTCCCCTTCCCCCTTGCATTCACCCCATCTACAAACCCACACAGCAGCTCAGTCTGAGCATGGTGTCAGCTTAATGGCCTTTCCCTTCTTTTAAATAGAGGGAAAGGGATGGAAATGAAAATCTACCCAAACCCCCATGATAAATGCAGAAGCAGAGTGCAGAACTTGGTTCAGGTCATGCTGGCTTTTGAGTTTCTGTCCCATTACATGCAGTGCCTTGCTTTCCTCTGGCTCTGGACACCTCAGGCTTGAGTTGGAACCTTGACCCTCTCCTGAGGAAAACAGTCACACTCAGTGGGACCAAACTGACATGCTGTGTGTCTGCAAAGGCCAGCAAACTTCAGTGATCTCCAGCGCCTCCAGCTCCGCTGAGACTGCCCTCTGCCAAGCCTGAGGGTTGCTGATTGCTCCAGCTGCAATAGATAAGAGGATTTTTTCCCCCAAAGGGATGAAGAGACCAAAATGCTGATTCTGATACAGGATTGCTAGTCTGCTTCCCTTTAAGAAAAGAAACACTTGGGAAGCTGCAGGACAGCCCAAGGCAGCAGCAAACGGCACTTCCTGCCAGTGCCAGGGCTGCACGACGTGCTCTAATGGAGTGTGCAAGGGTGAGATGGGGAACTCCAGCGAGCCAAGGGGCAGATACCCAAAGCCTGAGAAGCAGCACACGCAGCCCACGACTCCTGTGCAGCCACAGCACGATCACAGTACGAACGCAACCACAGGATACAGCTGGCAGCGGTGACAACATCGACTGGGAGTCAGTTCCTGTCCTAGGAAGTAGCCTGCATCCTTTAGATGCTCAGAACATGCCTGAAGAAGTAATTCCTCCAGAGGTTAAACTTCTCATCTGCCATCATTGCCAAGTCTTTCTGCTCCTCTTGTCTGCTAGTGTCGATTCGCTTCAAGTTCCTCCACCAAAATCCTTAAGAAAGGCACGTTAGCTTGGTGGAGAAGCTTTTTGTCTCCCTTCACTTTCCAAAATCCCATATTTTCCATTAACCTCTCTCCTGAGAACAAGACTTTAAAAGGTAAAGCAGTCTGCATCTTCTTAAGTCCAAACCTCCATGGGTACCATGGACTCCTTTGTTCCGACGGAGGGAAGCAAATACTCTTCCTCCAGAAAACGAAAGGGGAATTGTACTAAAAACCCACGAATCTTTTTTAATTCTTCTGCTGCTTTCATGGGATCATCATTTGCTAATTTGGGCTTGTTGATGAAATCACGCAGTTGGGTTAAATTATTCACCTCGTCGCTGGGAAGGCATCGAAACACCTGAACACAACAGAAAGAAGAAATCACCTATCAGTGCAGGGAAATGCTGCAATGCAGAGCTCCTGAGAAAGACCAAAGCACCCAGTACAAATTCCCCAGGATGGGAGCAACTGAATTAACAGCCTGGAGAACAGGGAGGGAAGAGGTATGTGCCTGTTCTCGATGAGGGTGAGCAGGCAGAGGGGAAGCTCCAGGGCCTTTTCTGATCACTGCAAAAGCTCATTAAAAGACAGAAGTAAAATTTGCTTCTACTCCAGTTACACTGTGGCTAATTACAAGTAGTAACTACACCACGGCCATCCACTGGAGCTGATGCAAACACAAGGAGAAATCTGATCTGCTGCCTTCATGGGTGCTATCACACCCTGAGAATGCACCAGCTCCAGTTTCTTGTTCACAGCTCTTGCATCTGACACTACTCATTCCTTCAAAACATCTCTGAAGGTCCAGCCCCAGGAACTGGACCTGCTGCCTTTGCCCTTCCTGTGCTGCTTCTCCCATTGGCATCTGCTGCCTCTGCATGGGATGGAGGGAGGGGGAAGCTGCTGTGCTCCTCACCTTATCAAAGATGGTGGCATTGCGAGCTGCTGTGGCAATCCACACCTCCTTGAAGAACTTGTCACAGACGGGATCCTGGTGTTCCGGATTGAGATCGGAGCCGCCAAGGACAACCCTGAGAAGACAAAGGGATGGATGCTCACAGAGCCTGAAGCACTGGGCACTCCCCCTTTGATAAATGCCAGAACACAAGAGGTTTCCATGGGACGTGCCAAACCCTGTGTGCTCCCGGCACCCTCCCGCTCCCGTCCCCTGTGATAATCTGTCAGCTCTAATGCTGCTTGATTTTCTTCTTTTCTTCTGTGCAGTAACTGTCCAGATGGGAAATAGGGTGAGGGAAAAAAAAGGAAAAACAAAAAAGATCTTAAACTAAAAATGGCTGTGTTGTGGGCCAGATGGCTGCTCCCAGCAAAGCAGCTTCCTTTAAAAAGTGACACTGCCACCCAAGATTGAGAGAGTGGGATCTGGAGGGGAAACACCACTTGTTTATGAGCTCTGCCAGTGAAATCCTGGAGCAAAATAATTTGTAAAATCAAGCTACCAAGCTGTGGACAGGAGCAGTGTGAGGAAGACCAATGAAACAGCAGCAAAACCCTGGGCTAAGTCCCGCCCAGGCAGAGCTAAAGCTGGGCAGGCAGTGGCAGCCCCATAGGTTTGAAAGGCTGTGGGGGCGGGTTAAGCCTGAGCGAGCCCTGCCTGCACCCCTGCTCAGTGCCCATATCCCTGCTCAGTGCCCACATCCCTGCTCAGTGCCCACATCCCACATCCCTGCTCAGTGCCCATATTCCTGCTCAGTGCCCATATCCCTGCTCAGTGCCCATATCCCTGCTCCCTGCTCAGTGCCCACACCCCTCCCTGCCGTGCCCGGCCGGCCCCACGCCGCACCTGAAGCAGCGCAGCCGGAGGGACAGGGCGAAGCTGCCGGCGCTGTACTCCTGGCCGTCCATGACGGAGGGCACGGTGTCGGTGTCCTGCACGATGACGGCAATCTCGCTGTCCCGCTTCCCCAGCATGCTGCGGTCGTTGATGTTGGCAGAGCCTGGGCAGGGCAGGACGAGGCACAGGCAGTGTCCCACTGCTGCTCCCGGGGCTCCTGCTCACCCTCCAGCACCACCCAACACCCTCGGCACCCCTCAGCTCCACAGGGAACCACCCACGGCTTCGACAGGGAAAAGCCCACCCAGGGGGCTTCCTTATGGAAACACAGACCCTGAGAGGGTTTGGGGGAAGGGGAAAAAAACTCTACTAAGTTTTGCAGGCTTCAACAGTTTGGAAGAAGATTAAAACACATTTTCAAAATTTATTCTTTCTGCAACTTCCCAGATGGTTCTGCTGAAGGAGCCACAGCTTTCAAAGGCCCAAACTGCATTTGGTTTGGATACCCAGTTACCTGAGGCAGGATGGGCTCTGTGGGTAAATCACAGAATGGTTTGGCTTGGGAAAGACTATCAAGCTCCTCTTGTTTTAACCTCCCTGCCATGGTCAGGTTGCTGTGCCATTCAGGGGGGTCTGCTCAAGACCTCCCCTAAGGCTTTATACCCCCAAACAGGTTTCTCTGTCCTACACAGACATCAGAAAACAGGGGATGGGGGGACGCTGTTTGCTTGCAGCTGTTGGCTCCAAGGGAACAGCAAGATGCAGGGAAGGATAGGCATAATGAGGTCATTAACCCACAGAAGTTACCAAAACAACAACAAAAAAATCTCCAGACACAGCTGTAAGAGACCCCAGGCTGCAGTTAGCCATTGAGCCTTCCCAGGAGCTGGATTAACTCCAGGGGAGCCAACACCTCCAGAGGAAAAACCAGCTAAATCCCTCTCTGTCCTTTCACCCTTTCCTCCTGCACAGTAGCGCCATGAGCACTTAATTTCCATGCACTCTCTCTTATGTGGAAAAGGGATGGTTTCCCATCCCCTCACCAGGCAGCAGAGATGCACAGGCTGTACAAAAATCTATCCTCAAGCTATAGGTACAGAAAATAGGAACTAAGAGCTGCCTCAGGCCCCTGGACCATCCCAGCTGGAACAACACAGCTCCTGCTGTGGTATCAAACCACCTCTGAGCCACTCTATGCACTGGAGATGGGATCTGGCCCCTGAGAGGGTGGCAGACAAGCAAACCCCACCACAGGTCATCCGAGACCACTGCTTTGAAGGGAGGGACTATTTTGAGTCTTGTAAAATCTCATATTAAGGTATTCATTGGCAAAGTTGTCATTGCTGATAGAACAGCTCAAAAAGGGCTTCTTTAAAGAAACAGGCTGAAATTCTGCTGCAGCATAGGGCTCTGAGCCTGAACTCCTGTCTTTGCTTCATGTTCTCATAATAAATATGGAAAGAGAAGAGGATGAAATGATATCTATTACTCCCTATAGCATATTGTCCCATTCTTAGGAAATGGAGCTGATACGTGACACATGTTGTCCAAACCTTCCAAATTTTACAGCACATTCTGTTCTTTCAGGAACAGATGACAAGTCTCACAAGTCTTCCTGCTAGAGCAGAGTTTGATACAAGACAGATGGACAATATTCCCTGCACTGGGATTCTCTTCACGGTTACACAGAGATTTAAAACCATTTTAGAAAAACAAATTAAATGACAGCCCTCTGAATCCTTTCCTCCCTCTTGATGAATTTATGAGTTTGGTTTTTGGGTTTGTTTTTTTTAAACAGCAAAATATTTCTCAGGAAAGAAATGACAACACAGAAAAGCCCGTGGCACTCTGCAGCCCGTACTGCGTGTGGGGATGGGAAGGGATTGATCCAGGTACAACCCAGTGCCCCAAACCCCTCCTGAGAGCCCCTGCTCACCGATGATAACCGTGTTGTCATCAGCAATGAGCAGTTTGCTGTGCACATAGATGAGCTCTGTCACCAGTTTTCCTTCCAGCTCTGCATATGTCCGAAGCCCACAGAATGATATGTAGTTTATCCACTTGTCTCCAACTGAAAATTAAAAGACAAGAAAACTGATGGGATGAGGGAGGTGGAAGAGAAAAGGAAAAGGTGTTGTTTACATGAAGACCCCTATGAGTAACAGTTCACTTTTGACTTTTAAAAAAATTATAAATAAACAGATAATGAAATAATCTTTTTAAAAAATAGACTTGAAAATTTGCTTGTGAGCTCACTGTGCTGCTCTGATCTGCTGCCTGCTCAGAGACTCCCACTTCAGTGAGAAATTACCCCAGTCTCCTGGGCACAGCACGCAAGAGTCCAAACATCTTACAATAAGTGGACTATGAGACTGTTTTTCTGCAGATATTGTAGAAAGGAGGCTGGAAGCAGGTGTTCTGTCCATGGTCAGTAAGGCAAATGTGTCCTAATGCACTTCAGATTTACACCAGGACCTAGAACAAATGAGGCATTATGCACGGTCCTGGCATTTGTGACATGTGGGTTTTCACAGTGCTCCGATTCCCAGCACAGCAAATTCCAGCAGGATTCCTCATGGCAAGGAAGCAACTCAGAAACAGCCTCCTGCTTAGGAAGGTTCTTCCTCTCCACGTCTGCCAACTGCCAGAAACAAACCCTGGGTGGGATCCACGGGACAGGCTGAGGGCTTGTGGCTCCCAGAAGCGTGACCCCGCTCAGGACACCTTCCAAGTAATGCAATCCTGAGCAGCTGTGACCGTGCCCAGCTCCTCCCTGGGGTGTTCCCCTCCTCTGGATCAGGGCTGCAGCCAGCTGTGAAGTCTGACAAGGGGCCACGGCTCGTGTGACCTGCAGAGCTCGCCACGGGACGATGGTCAGGGAGGAGGCTGCTCACAGCCCCACGAGCCCGCAGCACGTGTTGCATTACGTGTTATAGATGCATCCATCAAACAGCAGCATCCAAAGTAAACAACACAGAGGAGAGGAATAAAGCTCTTACCCTCTGCCTTCAGCTGGCCCAGGATGGAGTTTTCCCCTCGGCACATGGTCCTGGAAAGAAGGCAGGCAGCCATCAGCACCCCGGTGGCTCAAGACAGCAGCATGTGCTGGAGCAGAACCGGGAGGGGTAAATCACAAACACAGATGCCTCTCAAATAGCAGGAGAAACAGGGTGCTTCCAGAGCACACTGTTATCCCAAATGACTGCTCTTTTTCCAAAGGAGCTCGTACCAACCCACAGAGGAGCTGGGGAGCACTTTTGCCTTCTAGAGCACATGGCAATGATTGTAAATGTGTGACAAGAAGGGCTGCTACACTCTGTGCCTCGGGCCTGGATGTGAAATCACGTTAAGAAAAACATCAACACGTGCAGAACGCCAGGTCAGGGAGTTTGTGTGATTATGGCTGGGCTGGAAAAGCCACAGCTGGCATTCCACTGAGAACCAACCAACCCACGGGCAATTTCTCAAGACCTATGGCTGGCCTTGCAGGAGGAAGCTCAGGCAGAAGGGTCAGGGGAACATGCTACTTTCCACCTGCTTGTGTCCCCTGCCCCAGTCATCCTCCTGGAGGTGCAGCAGGACCCCTGCAGGCCAGCAGACAAGGGGGATTTCACTCTGAGGGTTGCAGCAGTCTCTGCACACTGACTGTGCCCGGGCCATACCATAACACAGCAGCTTTCCAGTAAAACCATCTTGGGCCATTTTGCCTTCATCTACATTTCCCAGCACAAGGACCACCCAGCACTGCTGCATCTCAGTCCTTCCAACGAGACCTGCTGGGCTGCAAGTGCTCCCCCAAACATCCATCCTGGAGCAGAGGAATCACACTGGGGAAGATGCCATTGCCTTCATGGGGCCAATGAAGGCAGAGCTAGGCCAAATGTCGGCCAAATAGGCAGATTTGGAGATAAATCTTGGTCAGCAAGTCTGGTTTCATCAGTCAAATGGAAAACAAATCATAGAATGGTTTGGGTTGAAAGGGACCTTGGAGCTCATCTAGCTCCAGCCCTCTGCCACGGGCAGGGACACCCTCCCCAAGACCAGGTTGCCCAAAGCTCTGAGCACGCTGGTCACACGGATGGCAGGTGGGGCTTGGGGACCCCCTGCAGCAGCAGAGGTGTCCAGAGGGTCTGTGACAGCCTGCCTGTGGTACCTGTAGTTGAAGTGCATGATGGCCTGCAGCGCGTTCCCCCCGCCCGTCGAGATGTCCCCCTCAAAGCCCGGCAGCAGCGGGATCACCACGTACACCCGGAAGCGCTTGTTCTCCCTGGAACGAGAGTTCGGGGCAACATCAGCCTGGGAATGTCACCTCAGCATGGAAAAGTTACAGCTTCCCACAAGGTGAGCTCCCCTCGGTTTCACTTCCCCCGAGCTGACCAACTTGGTTCACATCCAAGGCCACTAGACAAATTTTAAGGGAGCAAAGTGTGAAGTGAATTTCCAGTTTGAGGAAATCATCACCCGCCATCAGTACTTCTGTGAGTGCTCCTTCAGGAGGAGAGGGGATAATTTACTCTCAGCAGACAACAAAAGAAGCTGAAGGAAAAGAAACACATTTTTACCGAAATTGAGGGGCAGGCTAAGGATTTTTCATATTGTGTCTGCCACTGTAGAAGTTTGTTTGAGCACCCCAATAGCCCAGTCACACTGATACTGGTGCAGACTGGCGTGCACGACTGCCTGGCAGAGCACAGCAAAGCTTACAGAGCTGTCACAGGCAGGAACCCAAAATCTAACCCAACATTCCCACTGCCTCCCAGCTTTCAGGAGTCAGAAACATCACAAAATGTGGAAAAAGCTCAGAGCACAAGCAAAACATTGATCATTTAGGGAAGACAAATCTTGATACATCACAGCACCCAAAATCTCAGTTCCACAGTTCTCCAAACTAACCCATACCCTAACTGTGATCACATTCAGAACAAAAGCTACAATCGTGGCACTGCTAGGGGTTTTTCTCAAAACCCCCTTTGTGTTTCCTCTGCTGACAATGCCAGGTGCTTCTGTTCTGAGAACACTTTCCAGGTGCCCCTGGGTGTTGGGAATTCCCTGCTCTGTGCCCCGGAGGACAAGGAAGAGAAGGACGAGGATAATGTTCCATGGAAGGATGCTGCCACTAGATGGCAAACACAGTTTAGTCAGCACAAAACCATTTCAGCAGCACTCTGAGGATGAGCCAGTCTGCAGTTTTTGTCAGAAGTACTCCTTCCTCGGGCACGCCATGCCTGTCAATTTCGGGGTGAGGGAATTGTGAAGCACTGGGGTCCCACCTGAGCTGGGAGGGAGACAGTGAGGACCTGAGTGTCTTTCATTTAACCAGTGCTTCCTTCCAGCTGTGCTGGGCACTGCAGACTGGCTCTGGTTTGCCAGCAGAGCTCAGAAACAGTTAATGAGGCCTTACCCAGACACAAGAGACTGTGAAACCAACTCTGTTTGTAGCATGGGAAAGGTCTACCAACAAAAGCATTCCCCAAAAAGCAGCTTGTTTGTGTAAGGACAGTGTTTATTAAACTGCTTAGAGAGCCACCCATGAAAAAAAGAGGAAACCAAGAAAAGAACATTATTAGTAACATCAGTAGAAAATATTTAGTCTAGAAGAGTGAGAAGTATACAAGCTCACTACAGACCTTAATTTATAATTAAACACTGTTTTCCTTGGGCAGTTTGGAAAATTAGCATTATGATACAAACCAATTAGGTCTGAATTTACTTTTAATCTCAGGTAATGCAGATTTTGAACCTTATATTCAGTTAGGAATTGCCAACATGAAGCCAGCACAATACTGGCATACAACTGGAGTAATGCAGAAGTGAGCATCACATCTGGAAATGGGTCACTAAGAATCTGTGTGACCCCATTCTGTGACAGACTTTTTAGTGTCTGGACAGAATGACACTCCTTACATAAACTTTATTAAACAGGAAAACCTTAACAACCTGCCTGGAGAATTTGCTGTGCCAGGGCCTCACCACCCTCACAGTACAGAATTTCTTCACAATACCCAATCTAATCCACCCTCTTTCACTTCAAAGCCATTTCCCCTTGTCCTATCACACATGCCCTTTTCCAAAGTCCCTCTCCAGCTCTCCTCTAGTCCCTTTAGGCACTGGAAGGTGCCCTAAGACGCTGTCCAGCAGCCTGTGAGCCTAGAGGCTGCAACACAAACACAGCAACAGCATTTCCAGCAGCACTGGCACTGCTCCTCATTCACCACAGTGAGAAAATCCATCCCATCTTTTCATCCTTAGCTGATTTCAATTATTTGGGCTATTCACTGCAGCTCACACAGATCACAGGCAACTCCACCCCGTTGTTAATGGCACAGCAGATAACACCCAGGCTCTCCCTGTTTCAATAGTGCTCTTCTTTCCACAGTGCTCTGAACAAAGCCTGGCCCAGGGCAGCTCCTGTGGCCTTGCAGACACTTCCTGCACTCTGGTGGCTGTCTCAGGTTGGGTGCCTTTATCCAAGTGTGAATTTCCAAGCTCAAGAGCCAAAAAGAGCAAAATTCCTGCAACCTTGGAGAGAGGATCTTTGGAAAAGCAGGCCCTGCAGAGTTCTGGACAACTACAATATGGAAAAAATAATCCATGCAAGAAAACATTTCTGTGCATGGTGAAAAAACCCATGAGAGATGAAAGGGAAAAGTTTAGAAAGCTTTCTGTGTATCAGCCCAGCAAGAGCAGGGTACAGTTTTATACCATGAAACGCACATCTCAAAGAGACTCCTCCAGGGGAGCAACCTTAAGCAAGGCTGCCCAGGATCCAAGTGAAGAGCAGCCACTACCTGTGGCATTGATGTTAACACAGGGCTAGGTGTGCTGAAGGAGTGTCTAAAACATGGTTGGATTCCATCTACCCAGGAACAAACAACGGACTGGGGGTGGTGAACGCCCTCCAGCATGTACCAGAAAAAGTTGTTCAAACAATAGCAGAACCCTCAAAATGTATTTGCTTCCCCTATTTGAAGCCACTCCTCTCTGGATGATTTAAATAAACCACAATTCTCAGTGTACTCTTCCCACCCACGAGCTTGCCTGACCACCCAGCTCAAGGCAAGCTGGCAATAGAGCAAAGGTGTCATTGAACCAGAGCACAAAGGACTTGTCTTCAAACAAGTTCCATAGTTAAAAATACATTTACATTGGGGTAGGTCCAGAAAATCACTTTCTGGATGCAGAGAAACCACTCAGGAGTCTCACTGCTGCACATGCAGATGCTCGATCCCCTCGGTTCTGCGTTGGCACAGCCACTGTCCAGCTGTGCCCACTGAGGGGTTATTTCTTGCACCACACCATGGAAATGCACCTGGAACACTTCCAGTGCCTCATTAAGAACAGGTTACCTGTGAGCTTTAAGAATCCTCTGAGCAATCGCATCACCGATCTTGTTCCAGACAACTTTGTCATCAGCACAGCTAATAAAAAACTGGTTCTGCAGGAAGAGCAAGCAAAGCTACTGTCAGACACTGCCAGCAACCAACCAAAAATATTTGCATGCTTTATTTCAGACCAAGAGCAACTAAAGATAGCTGGGCTTGTGTGCCACTGGAGTGGAGGCTTTTTAAAATTATGATTAAATGATACGTGTGTCTGTGCCTGCTTAGGGAATGAATTAGTCCTTATTAATCACACTCTTTAGAAAGTTCATGTAAAGAGCAACTTAACAAGAGGCTTAAAAAAAAAAAAAAGAGGAGAAAAAGCATCTCCATTCAGCAAGCACTGAGTGTCACTGTGACACAAGAGATTCCTGCAGCTGAAGGCTGTGTGGATGAAGAGCTCCCTGTGAGTGGCATGCACAGGGGACACTGCAAAGCCACAGAGGGGACAGGGAGACTATTGCACAGGCCATGAAAGCTGCCGGCAATTTTCCAAAGAGCCTTATAAAGGAGAGGTCTACTTTTTCCACCCCGTGGTCAGAAGGCTGTCAGGGTACACAGCCATCAGTCTGGCCCAAAGACCACTGAAGGTAATGGATCTAAATGCATAAAAACTTAGGACCAGACCTCAAGAAGTAATGGGCAAGCCATGCCCAGAGCATCAGGACCCTGCTGCCTTCCCTGCCCACCACTCACCTCTATGTAGATGTAGTGCTTGCTGTTCTCTATCACACTGATGTAGGCTTTGTGGATGGACTCCTCGTGGTATTTAATGCCAGCAGACCAGTCAGCAGCAGAGCGGATCACCTGGCAAGCAAGAGAGGGACACCATCAGCTCTGTCCATCCAGGACAGCACCATGGCACCTGAATTATCCCAGAGGCAAGGCTCTACCCTGGCACAGCCAGGTTTGCACTAAACAAGGCAGTAAGTGCAACATCGAGACTGCATCTGTAATTATGAGAAAGGACATTCAGGAATAGTACTAATGCTTAGCAATGTTTTGATTAAAAACATAAGAGCCCTGTCCCATTGCTGCATTACTGCCCTCTCCCACCTGAGCAGCTCCAGATGCTTGTTCTTGCTTAACGTCTCATGATAAACTGCTTTTAAAACAACCTAAATTTCCAAGCCTTAGGGGTGCACACCCCATCAGTGATCTGCTGCCCAGCACTTTAAAGCCTGGTCTCCAGCTGGGGCAGGGTGTTTGTCCCCCAGAGAGGCTGTACAGAATCATACAGTCAGTCTGATAACACAGGCCATGCCTCTGTCCTCAGCACTCAAGGTCATTTGTTTCTTTTGCCAAATTCTTGCACAAGCCATCCCATTTGTGATGATATGACTTTTGAAATTCATCACTCAGCTGCCTACATCTATTTGTTAGTTTTTACTGGAAATCCACTTATAAAGTAGATTCCTGCAAGATCCCCAGGGCACGTCCTGCCCCTCCATCCTGCAGTTTTTGGGCAAGAGAGCCAAACCAACATGAGAAACAACCTTTGTTCGTGCTCTGGGCCAGGCTGAGCAAGCCCCACAGCAGCCAGCATCCCATCCTCCCCAGCCAGAGATGCTGTGGGACCTCCTGCTCCTGCACTTTGAGTCAGGAGGCAGCCACCCATGCCCCAAGTGACGCTTTCCTAGATGGAAATGTAGTTTTTAATTAAGTGTTGGCAGAGTATGTTCTTGGGAGAATAGTTACTCATTATTAGCCTCTATCTTTAAACATTGTCAAGATAAAAACATTGAAACAACAGCCTTAAAATATCTCAATATAACCATTATACCAGAACTCGGGGCCAGTCCCACACAGCACAAAATCCAGGGGCTGGGGATCTGTGAAATGTGTGTGTCAGTTCCAGCAAAATCCCCATCTCTTGGGAATCGACCAAATCAATCCTCTTGCCTCCAGAGCATCTCTGGAGGTGGCACTGAGGGCCATTGCTGTTAAGTAGCACACGACTCCTGAGCTGATTCCTTCACCTCGACAGGAGCTTTCTCCCACATCTGTTTTTCCCAGTAAAAAACAGGCCCTGCAACTCTCATATTTGGCTGCTCTCTTGGCCGACAGGAGGGTGCACTCTGCAGTCTCCCAAACTGAGTGTTGGGGTCACAGCTGCCCTTTGCCTGCAAAAGCCTCTGCAAGGCCATGCTGCTCCTTCCCGAAGGCTTTTAATCACTCATTTGGTTTACAAAGCCAAGGCTAAGTGCTCCCACTTATCCCAAGCTGAGCACTGCTGAAACCACACTGAGCACCACAGCAGACTGAGATCTTGAGCAAAATTCCACCACGGCATTAATAAGCTGTTACTGGCATTAATAAGAACAGAAAAACCAGCTTTTCTGGGAAGAAAGCAGGCTGATTCTTCATGCACAGCCTGGACAGGAGCTCACAGCCCTTCCACTCTCACCAGCGCAGCAGTCTGGAACTGCACTTCAGGAAGTAGGCAGACTGTAGCTTTCTGGTGCACAAAGTCTGATATTCAACTTTGTTTTGGTTTTTTTTGCTAGTTAACACAACAGAACCATCAGTCAGGACCATCCCTTTCCAGCACCATGACTTCCCAGTGCATCATCCACCTGCCCTTCCCTGCATTCCTCCTCACCCCTCCACATAACTGGCAGCCCAGCTCACCCCACACCCCGGGCTGCCCCTATTACAGTGCCATCATCCCTCTGCCTCACCCCAGAACAATGTGTCAGGCAATTCCCAAAAGCTGGCACAGCATCACCCAAGAAGCTCCCATCAGGTACAACATCAAATCCCCATGCAAAGGGAAGAAAAGGTGTCAGAAAATGTTGGCTAGGACAGCAGAATGGGTGTAAGGTGTTTCATCTTGGACTTCCTCCAAATAAAGTTATTTTTAACAGGTCTGCAGCCACAGGGACAGGTGAGGAGGTGGCAGGACAAGGTCACCACTGCAGCATCCCATGGAGACAGAGCTGTGGCACTCACAGACACACATACTCACACCTGGAAATTTGCTACACAGCCCTTCCCTTACCACTGATGTTCCATCCCACACTTCCGGACACCCCTCTTTCCTGTCAAGGTATTTAAAGGCAGCTGGTTCAAACCCAACCTATTTCCTGGGGAGAAAAGGCCACATGCTGCCCAGCAGAGCACCTCCCATCCAGAGCTGGAGTCTCCATGCTCCTGCTTCTCCCTTCCCCTCCCTCAAGCCTCTCAATGGCTTGTCATCCCTTTGACTTCTCTAACTGATACAAGGGTAATAAATGGGATGTTTGCTGAGGGCTAGTGCATAAACCCTGAACAATGTGAGTTCTCACGCCGACTTCAAAGAGGTGAGGGCGTCAGCTGCTGCCAGAGCATTAAACTTTCATTGCATTTCCATCAGGAACGGGATGTTGCCTCACCACACCACATCTTTTGCAACGCTGGCTTTGGCAGATAACTGCAAACTCTGGAGTGGAAACGGGGAGATGGAAAAAAACCTGGCACTGCCTTTGGCAGATCTCTGTTTGACTCTTGCAAGAATCAATGTGCTCTTGCAAAAATCACGTTGCTATTGCGAGCAAAGCCCCAAAGCTCAAATGAAAGAGAGTGAGAGACCACGCCTGACTCCTTTTCCTCCTTCCCAGCCTGTACCTCCACAGCGTTTCCCACACACACTGCATTCATCCTCCCTGCCCAGGGGAAAGCCCTTGTCAGTGCCCTATCCTCCCAAAAATGCTTTCCTACTCCTCTCCTCTCACAGAGGAGAACAAAACCAGATGGTACAATGAGGCTGGAATCTGCTGCTGACAGGTCGATGGTTTGGGCTTGCAGCAACGTTGCAATCCCCACGGATCCTTTGTGTTTTCCCTTCCTCTGATCTGCCCACAATTGAAGACAGATTTGCAAACAAGGTCAGAAACAAGAAATCCAGCAGCCAGGCTTTCCTCAATCACCCCACAGCCAAGGACAGTCCCGGGATGCTGTATTTTACCTTGGGGCAGTGACTTCTGCCTACAAAATCCCTACACAGTACTGAAATGGGGAGAACAGGGGTTTGGCTGTTGGCCAGCCAAAGGATTCAGTATCAAGAAGAACAAGAATATTGCTCCAGTTTTTCTGGATAAAAAGTTGGTGAAAGACTTTAGGATATCTGCTTCTTTCTGTGCAGAACTGTACCACTGAGAGGAGATGTGAGCACCTGAGTCCTCTGCTCCAAAATGAATAAACTGGACAGGCAAAAGGTTGATATTCCTGTCCCTGCAGGAAAGGACAAGGCACACAGGGATGCCCTGATGCACATCCTGGGAGCTCCAGAAAAAGGCAGCCAGGAGGGGAGTTCAGATCCAGGCTGCAGGTGTCCTCCCCTGTCCCCACTTCCTACAGCAGCCAAATCTGAAACCTCCATCAGGAGAAGAGACTAAGTCACTCACGGATTCACAGTGGGGCTTCAGGGATGCTCAGGGCACTCGTGTCACCTGGAGACCAATGCAAACCAGGCCATTGTGGGTATTAGGGAGGAGACAGTCAAAATTTTAGTATGTGCCTGCAAATTCCTGCCTTGGAGATTGAGGAGGTCACCCAGAAATCATAACCCAGCTGAAGCCTGGGGACCTGCACCCAGGCAGGGTGCCCCAGCCTGGGCAGAGGAGCCCCCCCCTCACTGCTTCCACCATGCTTGGCGCTGCAAATGCTCTTCCCCACCAGCTTCCCCTCATACTGGGAAGGCTGGTACATTTCAGGACAACATATTTGCACCCTAAAATAATCTGGTTTTATTTATCCGGCTAACACGAAGGGCTGTTTTGACAGATGCATAAATAAGAAATGAGCAAGGTAGCTTCAAATGAATAATTTACAAGACAAACCTGCTCTCTTTTTGCTGTTTATGGCATCATGGAGAGCAGCCCCTCATTTCCTGGATGCCTCAGTTATTTGCAATGCCTCAGCAATGTGGTGGCCAGGCTAGTTTTCCAACTGCTCACCCAGCACTCAGCACCGGAGTCTGCGGATTCCGCAGTCACCGTTTGAGCTTCATCCTCCTCTCCCATGGCCTGATGCCCTGAGCCAGCAGCTCTGCAGCTGGACTGAAGGCAAGCTGCATCTAGGTTGTTCTCAGTTTAATTTCTCCTTTGGGAACTGCTTCCAGTTCTGTAATCAGTAGAGCTTAACTTTTTGCTACAGCAAACCCTGTGATTTAGAAGTTGTGGCTTATCTTGTGGTTAAAATGTGCTCAGGGGACACAAGCCCCATCACTTCATGAGAACAAGATTTCCCAAAAAGCTGGTGTCAGACACAGACAGGGAGGCATTTACAGCCACAGGGAGCAGGATGAGGCCTGAAGGGGACGATTTCCCAGCAAGCTGTGAGCATTGCTTTGGAGGCTGATGTAAAACACCCCAGACCCCAGACACAAGATCCCTGTGCTGCCCGTCCCTCACACCACACAGAGAGGAGCAGACAATGCCCTGGCAACCCACAAACCCAGAAAAAAGCATTTTATTTCACTGAGCTTCCCCAAGCGTTGCTGTCATCTGGGCAGACCACTCCTTACAAAGAGCAAAGTCATGCATTTTTCCTGGTTTTGATCTAACTGCTCTTACTTCATGCATCTTTCATCCACAGAGACACACAATGGTTTTGCTGCTTCAGCATAACTATTTTGACTTTGTACTCTTCAACAAGTTCCTATTTCTGCTGGGTAACAGCAGTATTCAAGTACGTGCACTTGATAGAGCTACCTGGGCTTTTACACAGAGGTATCTTGGCAATCCTGACTGTGAGGATGATTGTCACAAACCAGACTGTGGGCTGTGTGGAACTGCAGAGGACCCAGAGGGGTGCAGGGCTGCATAATAAAGTGCAGATGAAGTTCAAGGCAGAAAGCAACAGCCCCAAGACTCCACTTAATGCTGGGCTCTCACTGACCACCACCCGTCCAAGCGAGGCGCCAGGGCCTGGCAGACTGCTCTGAGATCTGAGATAAATGCTCAGTGGGTAATCTCAATCCATCAGGCCTTCTCAAATCATAAACCCCAAATATTAGGTGTGGGACAAAGAGTGGCAGAAAACAAACCATAAAACCACACGGCTATGCAAAGTCAGTGTTCCCACCACTTGAGTACTGCACACATTTTGGTCCTCTTACCTCAAAGGTGGAGATATAAATTAATGCCTCTCTGCTATAAGAATGGCATTATTCTACTGCAATTGAGGATCTGACCACCTAATCTGTGAGTTGCATTAGATAAGAGTTTTGCATCTTATAATTCAAGTTTTGCAGAGGGTCTGTCAGGCATTCAAACTTCGTGGGAGGATGCAGAACAAGCCCTCTCAGGAGTATGAGAGCAGGAGACCACCAGCACCCACCTGGACCGTGGCAGGAACAGCCTCGGGCACCTGATACTTCAACTCATTAGCAGTTTGCTGAGATTTTGGCAACAGGAATGGGTAGGACAGGGACCGGTATTTGGGTTTCATAATCTGCACAGGGGGAAAGAAACAGATAAAGAAAAAATGCTTGAAAAAATGCTTGCAACAGATAAAGAAAAAATGCTTGCAACATTTCAGAACAACACAAAGAGATAAAACTGATGCCTACAGAGGGCAGGGGGATGAGGCAAGGCTGTGCTTATCTCCATGCCCCCTGCAGTGACACCCACACCCACCTTGGTGAAGTTCCAGCGCTGGATGAAGTGCCGGGCGACGTCGCGCGCGGCTCTGCCGTGCACCACGGAGGAGATGTCGTGCCAGGGCATCCTCGGTGTGGTGTATCTGTCAATGAAGTCTGTGGGACAGAGGAGCATGGCTGAACTTCCTCAGACAAAGGACATGAACGTGGAAAAGCACAGCGTCCCCCTCCTCAGACTGAAGTGTCTGGGACATGGCACCACACACCCACAAGGCAGAGGACTTGGACTGCAAGTCCACAGACCGTAACAGCACAATTGGCCCTAAAACCCCTCAAAGGGAGTTTTGCTGCTTTTTCCTAGCAGCCAAACCAAATCAGCCTCGTTACCTCTGGCTTGGAAGCAGGAAAAATATGGTCTGCTGAAACAAAAAAGGTGCAGAAGAAAGTTTGGGGGAATGCAAAGACTCCCACTTACCAGCAAAAGGCTTGTCGAGCTGAACCCAGTCTTTAAAGACGAAGTTGCAGTAGTCTTTTCCGTGCCAGAACCTCGTTTCCCCAAGCAGCTCTCCAACACCTGTCTTCAGGCTGCGGATGGATCCTTTATCTGTCCCAGGCAAACAAACAAAAACATGCTCCAAAGTCATGGCCATGCACTGCACACAGCAGTGAGAGACTCACTCCATGGAACAGCTCTGGGGGGACCTGCCAGTCCCTAGCAGCTGAAGCTGGTTTCTCCCTAGTCCTCCTACTGCTTTCAAGGGATGTATGTTAGTATTTTTTCTCCCCTATTTTAGTATTTTTTATACAATCAGAACAGGTTATTTATAGGAGTCTGTTATGGAAATGAAAAGCAGATGCTGAATTTTATCTTGGACTACATCACTCTACAACCATTTGCCTTTCCCCAGTTCAGTAACACCTAAATACTCCCATATGGCAGTCCACATCATGTATATCATCTACTTCATATATTTTACATTAATAGTGAACTAATTCCACCTTCTCTGCTAGAGAGTTTATTATTTTGCCTCTCTAGCAGGGTGTATCTCCTCTAACAGAACTAGTCTTCATTAACTAGAACGAGATGTTCGTGTTCCTTCGTGAAGTATTGTGGGTCTTTTTAGTTTTACTTTGGTTTTTCCGAATAGCAATGTCATTTTTGATACAATTTTAGATGTTGAACAAATGGATCCTGATTCCAAATTCGTGTTGGTTAAAAAGTCTAAAATATTGTAGACAGGGTTGTTCCCTCCTAACAGGATTCCTTTTCCAAAGCACATATTTTGGTGCAGTGAACTCTTTTTCCTCGCTCTTAAAAAATCAAAAAATTCTGGCCTGGACCATAAACAGTTAACTGGTGTTATTTCCTGACCCTGAGAGCAGCCTTCACCTGTGACACCAAATACTAATGCAGTAATTATACAGCAATGCCACGAGCAGAAACCTCCTCCTAACCCAACCACACCACCAGGTAACCATAAAACTCCTTAGCAAAAGGAAAAAAAAAACCAAAACCCAAGTTTCAACAGCCAACAAAACACACACCAGCAGCAGCACAAGACCAGGCGACACAGAGCCAGCCCTGCCAGCGCCGCTGCGACCCCGCTGAGCCGAGCTGAGCCAAGCCATGCCAGAAATGCCATGCAGCAGCTCCGCCCCACAGCTGCCTCGGGAAGCTCCAGCTTCTAGGGAGAGTCCAGGTGGAGGTGGGGAATCGCTGCCTCGACGTGCCCGAGTGGGGATAATGGGAATGGGAATGCGCAGGACACGGGCCAACACACGCTCCGTGCGCCGAGCCCCGATGACTGCACGGTGACTCACGAACGAGCACGAATGGCCACAGGGGACGCTGCACGTGGCTGCCACAACGACACGGAAACGCTTTGCTGCCTGCCACTGCTTTGTAACCAATATTTTACAATTGGCAGTTAATGCCTTAGAGGAAGATGCTGAAGAACTGCTCCTCGCTCTGTTCCTGCACCCGAGGGCATCTTGAAAAGGTACCACACTGGGACGGGCCCTTCCAGCACCAGTCCAGAGATGGGAAGAGCTCAGTGCTCACAACCACCCAACTCCTGTCTCAATTGAGTGTGCTTTCCTTGGCTTTAATGAGGGGCCAAAGTGGGGACCCAAATCTTTGTCCTAACAGAGGACTGGCTCCTGTCTCAGTTGAGTGTGCTTTCTTTGGCTTTAATTAGGGGCCAAAGCGGGGACCCAAGTCTTTGTCCAAACAGAGGACTGGCAGCCACTCTGCTATTTCCTCTCTCTGTTTGCGTGTCTTCCTGCATCAGGCTTACTTTAAAAATACCCAATACAGAACTTCCCAGTTCCAGTAACAGCTCTTTCCTTTACAGGATGAGAGCTGCTGAAATCATCACATACCAGAATCAGAACTATTTCTGCAACTGCTCCCTGCTGTCAGTATTGCAAATTTTTTGTTTGCTCATTTGGGTTTTTTCGTTTGATTTTGGGTTTGTTGTTATTGTTTTGGTTTGGGTTTTTAAATTCTTATTTATTTATGCTGCAGTGTTTGTAGTTTTTGGAGAAGCTCTTCTGCCAGGATGCCCACAGAGGAGAGAGAAGGATGCTGGGAGAACAACATGCAAGGAAGACTGATCCTGGCACCCAACCTCACTCTCACCATAGTTATAATGCAAAATCATCAGCAGCTAAAGCCTGCAGGGGTCCACAGCTCCACCTTCCTCCACTTACCCTCCCGAGGCTCAGCGAGCCCCTGCCTGGATTCACTGTGGTGATGGAACATTTTCAGATGGGGCCTTAAACTCTGGATTATATTCAGTTGGCTCCTAGTGGGGTTAGAGTAACCTGCAGGAAGTCAAGATGGTCTATTCAGGGCAAAAACACATGTCCACCTCTGCCACCCTGGTGCCTGCTCCTGTCTGAAGACACCCAGCAGACAGGAGCTCAAACCAGACTGCAATTTGCTGAAACTACGAGCGACTGACAAGCAAAAGATCAAATTCAGGACCCAGCTGGTTTTAACCCAAACAGATGCAATGAAGTACAAAGCTATGGCTGTGTCCTGAGCTGAGTGCAACCAACGCTCCCACAAGGAGCCAGAGGCAGGAGTAAGACCTGCAGGGAGGGATGGAAACTCCAGTAAGTTCCCACATCTTCAGGAGCTGAGGATTTTCAGGAAGGATTTCATGCTGGAACCATTGCCAAGCTGATCCTTGTAATTTTAGCACTGAAGTTATCTTTAATGTCGGGAATTAAAAGCTGCATTTAAATATTCAACTGTTGAACAGACTCTCCTCTCTAGTAAGTGGGTACATTTGGAATATTTCCATTTAACTGAACTTATTTAAAACCTAGCTTTTAACACTAGTCTATGAGAGGGGATAATCCCATTCAGAAATTATTTGCTTGTTATAATAAATCCAAGTTGAAAAATGAAAGATTCAATTCTCTCTTGCAGGAACAAATGCTTTCCAACAATACAAACATTAAGAATCACATACACTATATCACATCATCTGATAGCTCATGAAAATTGCTAATTAGCTAAATAAAAAATCCACATAAAACCTTTCTTCTATATTTTGCAGCGACACAAATTTACATGTTGACTACACATAGCTATTATTCTGATAGGTAACTTGTCAACTTTCCTTCCATACAAAGAACACACTGCCCTAGAAATCATGTGAATGTGCACATACACCCACCCACCCACCCCCACACATCCTTTATATACATTATTTAGTTGAACATCACTTACTTGACTCACTGTCGATGCTGCTGACGCTGTCAGCATGGTGCATGCCGTGCTTGTGCAGGTGCTTGTAAATACTGAACCTTGAAAACTTCTTGGGTTTTCCTACTCCTTTCATTTTTGATGTGTCTGGGGCATCATCAGCGTTTCTCTCGAACAAGTGGCTCTCTGGGGCCAGAGCCTGAGGCTGCAGTGGGACACGTTCAGATGACTCTGCTGCAGACTTAAAAGACACAAGACATGGCTTCAGGTCAGGTGTGAAGAGGTTCCCCTATAACTACAGATTCTCATGCAGATCAGTGCTCAGAAACAACCAATTTTTGCTCTGCGACAGACACACTTTGGTGGGAATTAGGCATGGTTTCTGGGCAGAGTCTGTACTGAGGAGGCACTCACCAGGAAAGTCTAGCAATATTAGCAGCATTTGATTCCATAAATTTACTCTGGATTATTACTCCCCTTGAAATTCTCATCAAACTAGACCTCACAAATTTTGAGAGACATGTGGTTGCATACAGGTTAGCAGAAAGCTGAGCAAACAAGGCAGCTGTTGAGGGCACGAATAACAAAAATTTCACAGCACTCTGCAAGTGCTTACTCTGCATTTCTAAGTTTTGTTAAGAAAAGAGAGGTTGCCCAGAGAAGCTGTGGACGCCCCATCCCTGGAAGTGTTCAAGGCCAGATTGGACAGGACATGGAGCAACCTGGTCTACTGGAAGGTGCCCCTGACCATGATGGGAGTTGGAACAACATGATCTTTAAGGTCCCTTCTAACCCAAACCATTCTAAGATTCTATGATTTTGTGAACACAGATTTCAAATTGTGGCTGCTGTTCCACGCTCCAGGGGAAACCCAGCTCTCTTACCTCCATGCCCTAGCAAGGGGTGGTCAGCACCTGGCCCTAAAGAGTCATTTGACGGTTAGATAATTCCTCCTTCTCATCACTTATCTGTAATAAAAGCTCCAAAACCCAACTTTATGCTCAGAAGAGGACACAGCCCATTCACCCCTGCCACAGACCTGCTGTGGCTGACTGAGGCCACCAGCTGGACCCAGCCCACTTACTGCCAGGTTGGCCGTGGACACCGACTTGACGGCAGCGGCGCGCTTGACGCTGCCCACGTCGGTCAGGCGGTGCTCGTCATCGTCCCAGCGCCCGTAGGCCAGGTCAATGCCACCCACGAACGCCACGGACTGGTCAACGATCACCAGCTTCTCGTGGTGGGCCCACAGGTACACGGAGGAGGACACGTGGTCTGGGTGCCTCATCACCTGTGGAGAAAACCAGCATTCGAGCTCAGCACAGCTGTCAAATTTGAATCCTTCCAGGCAGAGAGCTGTCCAGCTCTCTTCTGGCTGCTTGGGATGATGGGGAAATGCTGGAGTTGTTAATGGACGCATCCACTGCTTGATTACTGAAGCTACTCAGTTGCCCCATCGCTGGGGTCAGCCATATGGCAGGCAGGTGTTTCCCCAGCAGGCAGGAATCCCAAGCAGCAATGGTTACTGGGATAGGTCACCCTTACAACAGTTTCATAAGAGGACCATAGTCAAAGAAACTGCTTCAGTTGAGCTGTAATAGCTGAGCTTTCAAACACAGAGCCTGCTCTGAAAGAAAACAACATATTGGTGATCTGAGTCACTTCTTTGGTTGTTGCCACCACACAAGTGAAATAAGAAGTTGGGTGGTTTTTTCCCCCCACTTAAAATCAAACTGTTTGGCATTTGTTTAGGAGTTTCTTTTTGACAAGTGTTTATGGAATCCTAATTTCTATATCTAAGCTTAGAGTTTTATTATTTTGTGTTAGAGCCATTACATCTGCATCCTGAAGAAAAAGCTACCGAATTTCACCTGGCTGCTCCCAAAACCTGTGACACAGCTTGTGTGTATCGTCCAGTTTTTCTGTGAAGATGATGAACGGATGCTTCCCTTCCCTGTGACAACTGATCGAGTGAAAATAAATCAATTATTCTAGCATAACAAGTATCTTACTGCTCATTAAGGTATATGTGTCTCTACCTTTAAGAGACTGGATCTAGCCTTATCTACTGGTTTGTCTGCCACACCTGATTTCCTGCTTAGTGCCAGAACAGCAGCCTAACAGCACAGGACTGTGCAATGCTGTTCTTCCGTGGTGGGAACATTAACGCCCAGTGTTGACTCTCATCATTCACATTTGAATAGAAATGCTGAAATGAGACAATGTTCACAATTTGTAATTTTCCATTTGATGTAACCCCATCAACTTGTCACAGGAAATAGGCTTCTTGCGAATTAAGGCGAATAGTTGCTTTGGCAAATCTAAACTAAGCAATTTTATGTTCCACTAGAACCTAAAGAAATGAAATTGTCAGATGTGGCAGTCACTATATGGGTGTGTCTTGTCAGACTATTCCCACTGCAATGGTGGGAAACACTCTTGAACTTGCAGAGCCCACCCAAATACGCCAGGGTCAGCAGCAGCCATCAAGAACAATTGAATGCAAACACCCTCCACACAGCTCTGTGCAATTACCTTGATGTTTGGATGGAGGTGCATGAGCGTCCGCTTGCTGTATTCACTGTTGATCCCCAGGGCAAGCTCCACCTCTTTGTACAGCATAACAAAAATTCTCACTCCTTGTTGCTGTCAGAAATAAAAAGGAACACATGGAAGGCAGGCACATCAATGGATACCGTCCGTTTCTGAAGGGAGGAAAAGCTAGGAGGCAGTAAATGTGTTGTGTCTGCTGATGGAAATGCTGACTGAGGTCACTTGCTCTTGATTATACTCTTCCAGATCCACCATGGGGACCCCACAGCCTGGAAGGACCTGCCTGCTTGGGGAAGATCTCCAGCTTTCTGAGAAAGGCTCAGTACCTGGGTTTGTGTGGGTTTTGCTGTTTTTGTTTGAACTATGCCCAGGCCCATCCACAGGTCATTCCTACAGCAGCTCCTTTTACACACCCTTTGAGGTAGATTTTGCAAACATGATTCACTCCTATCATGTTCACCCACTTGAGTTCAGCGTTCTGCTGCTTCGTGTTGCCCTGAGGGTTGCCCACAGTTAAATGTCTCTGCAGGATGACAAGACCAGTGAGATTACACAGACATCCCCCTCCTGAAGGGGATGTCACCAACTCAACAGCAGCAAAGAGGTTCTTTCTGCTGGTAGAGCTAAACAACCTCCTGGAATACACTGCGCAGTGCTAAAAACATGGTGCTTTTTGTGACCAGCATTGTATCCACGGGAAGGTTTCTAAGAGCTCTTGTTAAAGCACTTCCAAACGTGCCAAGTGCCTCCCAAACCTTGGCAAATACTGGTCACACACTGGGACACCTCCAGTTCCCATAAATCAGCATGCATTAAAAGCTTGAGCTAGAGTTTGCCAGCTTAAACTTGGAACCTAAACTTTCCACAACCTTTCAAATTCCTGTTCCCATAAAGCTGCTACCAAGAGCTTAGCAATCTCCAAATGGTGGATGATATTCTGCTCTCCACTGCACCCAGGGGAGCCCAAGGCAGCACTGCACACACGGTAAGGACAGCCTTACCCCTACACCTTGACATCAGCTTGCTGACTGCCCTGTTGAGTCCAAGAAACACCACAAGTGACAGAGCAAGCATTTCCAGGGACTGACCTCACTCTCCTCATCATTCTTAAAATGTTTTTATGGCCATAAGTAAATCCATGCCAATGTAACAAACAGAAGCCAAATTCCTCCTTTGAGTGAGTGATGCCTTGTGGCCAGTTTATTTTTGCCAGAAAATAAGAGTAATTCCAAATCAACAACAGTCAGACACAAAGCTCTCATTTTTTATCTAGGTATGTGGAAGACTTTGATGAGAACAGGTTTGGAAAGGGAAAGAGTCAAAGACTATTTCAGCATGTCACAGAATCACAGAATGGTTTGGGTTGGAAGGAAGCTTCAAGACTGTCTCATTCAATCCCCAGCCATGAGCAGGGACTCCTTCCACTAGACCAGGTTGCTCAAAGCTCCATCCAACCTGGCCTTGAACACCTCCAGGGATGAGCTAGCCACAGTTTCTCAGGCACCCTGTGCCAGGGCCTCACCACCCTCACAGAGAAGAATTTCTCCCTAACATCTAATCTAAACCTGTCCCCTTTTAGTTTAAAGTCTGTGTCCACGTGGACTTTGGCCTTTCTACTACAGCAAGAGTCCAAGAAGTTTCCCAGCCACAGGAATAAACCTTGCGACTCATTTCTGATATAGGGCAAGCTCTTTTTAGCACCGGTGTTATCGCAGGGTGTGTGAACAGCTGGAGCACAGTCCACATCCATAAACACACCACAAAGTTCTCAGCCTTCCCTGAACCTCTAAATTACATAAATCACACGGAGAGCACCAGACACCAGCAGGTCTTTGTCCCCTCCAGGAACTGGGGCAGTTGTAAAGCAAGGCCGAAGCGACCCAAACATGGAGCAATCAGAGGATCCACCCTTCTGCCTCTGAGCTCTTCCAAACCCAAACAAGGGGAACAAATCAAAACACGTGGCTGTCTGATGTGAGGCTTTAACTCTCATCTCTACCAAAATGAACGGTGGAAGTGCTCCAGCCCCAGCATGACCCCCTGGCTGGGTGGTGCAGGGTGAAGGGTGCAGCTGCAGCTCACTTACCGCTTTCCTCTTGAGGATGCAGTCCAGGCGCCAGCGATTCCCTTCCACCACAGGTCGCTTCATGAAGATTTCCGGGCTCAGCCTGAGAAAATAAAAAAACACAGCAGATGTAGCCTGCAAACAAAGCACTGGCCTAAATAACCAACTAGGGACGCAAAGGAATTGAAGTTTAAATAAAGTGAATGTGAAAGCTCATGTCCCAGAGTGGGGCATTCTCCAATATCCTGCTCTTTGCTCTTTAATAACTGAGCATTGCAGAGGGCAGGGGACATGTCCAGCACATTCATCTTCATATTCAACAACCCACGAGACCAGCTTGAACAGTGATGTATAAACAGGGGAATCTGGACCCTATCTGTGAAAGAAAGATGCAACAAAAAAAACCCCTGAAGTAGGTTTGAAAAAAATATGCAGACCTAAAAAATAAATAAGAGTGGGATTTCAGTTCTCCTGGCACTTGAGCTATCTGAACAGAACAGATTTGTGCTGCATTTTCCTTGCTGCCTAAAGACAAAGCAATAGGATCTCTCAACAGGACATTTTATCGCTTCAAGGATTACAAGAAATAGTTAAGCAATCTCATCTAACTCCTGCACAGCAAGGTCCTTTACTTTTGTACCAAGCATGGGAGCTTGGGCTTGGATAAAGCATATTGCTACATCCTGTTTTTATCTCATACACCAAGTTTCAGGCAAGTTTTGGAATTCCATGATACTTTAACAACTGTCTGAATAAAACACTAAGTAAGAGACAATGGGTCTGAAATGGGATGCTCTTGAACTGCCACCTGATGTTGCACACGGGGATCCATGAGCATTAGGCTTAACTGTGGTCATGGCAGGAAACAGATTTATCCCACTAAATGCTAACAAGGTACGTAGTTTTCTCATAATAATTTCCTCCTAGAAACTAATTCTCCCAGTTCCCAGAGGCAGCAGATAAGCAGCAACAGGTTCATTTCACAGACAGAGAAAGAGGATAACCGAGACATGCCCAAGGCGAACAGGAAATCTGAGTCATGTCTTGGAAGCCTCCCACGCCCATGGTCCACGCTGGCTCAGGCAGACTGACCTCCAGAAAGGCAAGACATGGGCAGCCACAACCAGCACCCAGCCAAGAAACTCTGCCCGGTCTGTGAGAGAACCCTTTTCCTGCCACAAACAGGAACCAGAGTACTGCATAAACACATAAACTAGGTAACAAGTGGGCAGAGCCAGGCCCTTTGGCAGACACACAGCGCAGAAAGGGTAACAAAACTCCTCTCCTCCCTTATCTGGTCCATTCAAGAGCAGACCAAAAGGACACAACCACAAGACGCTCTCATCGCTGGTATGAGGCTTCCCAAGGCAGTGAGGAGAGGCTGAAAGAAGGATCCCATGGCAAGAGCACTGTTGAGCATCTCTGTTCCCTTACAGGCTGAAAGACACCCGTGTCCCTCAGGTTTGCAGCGATTTACACTCCCAATGAGCCCCTCAAGCCACCACGTTTGCAGCTCAGGTGGTGCCTCCGTGCGATTTCAGGCATTTCCGTGGAGGGAGACAAGCAAGCTGTTGATCTGAAGCATGCGCTTTTGCTGCCAGCCCTCCTGAAAAGGCCTTTGAATACAACACAAGGAGAGGTTTGGGTGTGCTGCCAAACCATCTGGCTGCAGGGCTAGCTGCCATACTGTAGGGCTCCGAACAGTGCCTCATTGTCGGGAGCGTCCCCGGGGAGACAGCTGGGCAACACCCAAACATGCCAGTACGAACCACCAATCTGTGATGAAAATTTCTTCCTTAGCGGCTTCCATAGCATTGGCGACGTCTTCGAAGTACCACTTGGCATTGACATACCTGCAGAAGCAGACAGGGTGCAGAGTTATGCCTCCTCCCCTTCATAAAACCAAGTACACAGCTGAAGAGTGACGGGGTTCTGTGCTAATGACATTTACGTTCCCTTCTCGAAAGCAAACACAATCCTAATTTCCAGAATCAGGACAACACACAGAGAGAATTTAATGCTGTTATCAGTAACCTGATGAAACAGCACAGTAAGGGAGTAGTAAGTGCCACTTGGTACTTCTGCCAACTTCACACAATATTCCTGGGTTCTGCTTGACATGCAAGCCAGGTTTGTCTCTCAGGAAAGGATGGTGGAGTGGTGTTTCCTTTGATTTATGGAAGGTACTCGGGCAGCACTTGTTGCAAGGCAGAAGCTGCAGTGAAAGCACTGGTCTGCTTGCAGCTAGAATCCAGTTTTTGAGGCACTTCTGGGAATGGATTAGTGCAATCAGGTTACACTGGGGACAGAAGGATTTCTCAGGGACTGCTGTGTGCATACAGCCCAGTCACCCTCCGACTATATCCAGATCTGCATTTGCTGATTCCCTTTTCTTCTCTTTATCCTTACAATGACAAATACCCAACACGTTCAAACTCAAACACAGCTTGACGCTGTAAAACGCGATGAGCTGTGATGCAGAGCTCGGGCCACCAGCACTGCTCTGTCCCTGCTGAAGAAAGCCCCATTTGGTTTTGCAACTTCTTTAATTATCACCAGCCCCCACAGCTACCAAAGGCTGCCAGCTCTGCCCATCAGAGCCGGGGTGCTGAGGGCAGGCAGGCAGCAGGTCCTCACCATTTGGCCAGGGTGTTCTCCTGCACGGCCGCGTAGGAGCCGAAGCGATGCTCCGTCAGAAAGTCCTTGCCGTGTTTCCGGATGAACTCGTCTATGCCCTGCCTCCACCACTGGGCATGTCTGTAGCTGTTACACTTCAGAATCAGCGACCTGTAAGAACACACGATGCACAGGGCAGGAGGCTAAAGCCATTTCCATTTAATTGGGCTGCTCCTCGCTGCCTGTCCATGCTGGCGAATGCATCTGTACCAGTCATATTTTATTTACACAAAAAGTAGGGACTTGGCTGTTTTGTTTGCAAAAGAATGCACAGCACTGAGCTGCTCTGAGTGACTAACAGTATTGCACTGCCAAGCACAAAAAAACCACCCATGTTTAAATTATTAGCACCAGCTTAACTTGGAGTTGGAGCCAGCTAATGTTGTATTTTTTAAGAGATGAATTTATACCGTGCACTAACATAAAAACATTGCAAATCTCTTCATCCCCCACTAGTATGTCTCTTCAGTAATACTCCATTGGGCTGCAGAAGAAAAGATCCCTGCTTGCAGCAGAAAGAGAACAGAGTGCCTAAAAAATTACCTAAGCAATTGCTGCCAATCCAGACTGTGCAACTCAGCATGTAGCATGCCCCCAGGCCCCAGCAATAACTGCAGGGATGGACAAACAGAGGCTCCAAACGCCTCATTAAGACATTGGAAATGATCAGCATGAGGGCCAAATCCCCAGCAGGTCTGAGCACACCAGCAGCAGCCACCCAGGCTTGTTAACTGCTCCTGCAAAGCGGCATCGATTCCTCCTTAAAAAAGCAAAAGCAAACTAAAAGGGGATAAACAAAGTTGTTTTCTTACCTGGAGAGATTGTCAATCTGCAACCCGTATTTAGTTTCTGTTTCTTTCTGGCCTATCTTGATGCTGAATTCCTTATCGACCAGCAGGACAAAGGAAATGGCCCCTGAGTCAGGCTTCATGTACATCAGGAACGAGTCTTTCACCACCAGCCACCTGTATGGACACAGCAACCACGTCACCTGGATTTCACACCCGTGCCAGGCCTCAGAACATGAGCCATGAAAAGAGCTACTAAAATGGAAAAGTGCTTCTTTAAAACAAGTGCAAATCATTCATCAGGGAAATCTACTAAATGGTAAATTATTCTCAGGAGCTAGACCAGGGGGTGGTTTTCTCGAGCAGAAAAGCGTCTATTTTATGAACTTGGGGAATGAGTTTAAATTCAATACAGGACTTTTAGAGTTATTTCCATAACTCCTTTTCACAGGAGTCTTTAAAAATACTGGTTCCCTTTTTTAACAAAACCCATGAGAAAATCCCTGGTTGTAAACCTCCCAGCACGAGGCAAGGCACAACAAGGATTCCTCCATCCCTGATTTTTATCCACCTTGTATGCTATATGGGAGTTATTTGACATTTCTAACACTAATTCTGATGCTAGGATTGCTTTCACTCCTATCAAAATATATGAACAAGGCATTTTGGAAAGCTTTTATTGCCAAGCAACAGGCACCCTGTTAGAAACACACGAGGAGGGATGACCGGCAGGTTTTACATAAATACTGTAGCCTGAAGGCAACTCTGGGAAAAAACACATTTTTTACTGTGAATGGCATTTCTAATTTTTTCTCCCCCTGCAGCGTAGCTGGGGTAACCAGCCCCCTCTGTCCCACACAGGTCTCCATCACCAGACCTTCGCCTCATTCTTCTGCACACTCAGAAATACACAAAGCAACACAAAACACTGCAAAAATCTGTTCATTCTTGTATCTTTAGTAACAGCCTCAGCTCCTCATCTACTTCCCATAATTTTTTATTAGATCCCGTAATTTCTTTTCTTGCTTTCAGGGCCCTGAAAGAGTTACCTGGCATCACCTCTCACTTGGCGCCAAAATACCTCCCCTCTCAGTTTGGCCCATAATTTCACTCTTGAACATCCCACAGGGTATATTTCCAAGTATTCTCCCTTCTGTTTTTCCCTGGCAGCTCTACATGCCTGAGGAGTTCTGCCTGTGCCCATTCACAGCTTCACCCCACTATCCTCCTCCATGTCCTAAAATCCTTCCTTTAAATAACCCTCTCTGGGAAATATTACGGTTATTTGCTTATTTGTTAATACATAAACTGTCAGTCCCAGTGGGCCAAGATGGGAATTTAGTGTCCCACTTGTGATATTCTGCACAGAATCCCATTCAAACACTTCTCCTACTCCCTTTTTAGGCTCTAAAGGAAAATGGAGATCCATCAGAGCTGGATGTGCTACTGTCCCCACTACAGCTTGGATAACACAAGGAAGGGTTAACTGAGGAGTATCAAGAGGAAAAGATATTTTTTTCCATAAAAGAGAGAAAAAATTGGTGCCAATTTAATGATTTGACCTGAAGGAAGGTCACATCTTTATTTCCTTGTGCCCTCACCATAGAGATCTTCTGCAAACTTAAATTAAGAAATATTGGAAAGACTGTGCAGAACTAGGACCTTTTCTTCACAAGAATGCAGAAAGGCTTTGTTGGAAAACAGAACTATTAAAGATAAAACTAATGACAGCCCATGGGTGATGCTAATATCCAAAGGTGCGTAACACCTGGGGAAGCTCCATCAACCACGAAATTGCTGCTGTAAGGCAGATATGGGCTATTTGGATTTTCAAATGGAAAGATTTGCCTAGGAAGGGCATGCTCCAGGAAATACACCCTGCATTTTTTGGATGCTGCCTGGTAACACAGGTAGTCCCCCACAGCATACATCTCCCTGTGCTGCAGCCCCAGGCAACACCGAGACCTAACACAGAGGGTAAAGGGATGGGAACAGTAAATGATGTTTGTCTGCAGCAGGAAGGGACACGGGAACAGGAGAAAACACTGGGATTCAATACCTGCAGCAATAAGCAAGAGGCAATGTATTTAAAGCCAGGGTTAATTGCACCAAGCAGCTCCTTAGCACTGCAGGTCACGTCTGGTTTGATCCCGCCCCGAAGTGGTCCAAAGAGTGTTTCCATTAATTGATTTTCATTTTGTAAATTGAGGAAGGGAAGCTCAGAAAACCAGGCTGAAATCTGCCTGGGGCAGGTCACCAGCCACACTCCTTCCTGAAGGCACAGAGCCACCTGTGCTCCCACAGCAGGGAAAGCTGGGCACAGTCTGGGAGGTCACTGCCATTTCTGCCAGCTCTAGGAAACCCCAGATTTTCTCTGGAGTAACATGTCCCTTCTGTGAACTCCAAAGCAGAAGAAAAAACCCACCACACAGAAGGGTGAGGCAGGGAATAGCCTACAGGCCCCTTCAACCTGAAATTCTGTAGCTTTCGTAAAAAAAGCAAGATTCTCTCCCAGAGAGTTTTTGGAAGAAAAAGACAAATGGGGATTTCTGTGTGCCCAGGGAGCACGTGGCAGCCCCACCTGTGCCATCCCAGCAGTACCTTTTGGACCAGCGGTAGCACATCCTCCCTTGGCCGCAGCAGTTCAGGCCAGGAATGCGGTGGCCCCCGGAGCGCTTCATGATGAACCCTTCTCTGCAAGGACAGGAACAGGGTCAGCAGGGGGGATGTGGCTCACCTGGAGGTGCAGGGGGGGATTTTGGAGGGGGTGTTTGCTGAACCCCCCCAGCCCCTGTGCTTAGGGCCGGCTCCTGTCACGTCCAACTGTGCCCAAGTGTGCTATGCCCCGAAATCTGGATGAAGGGCAAAAATAACCCTCCCAGAAGAAAATAATGGAGTTTTAAGAAGCTCGGGGTTCTGATTTACAGCACAGGAAGCAGAAAATTAAGTGGCTGAACAGGCTGCAGGGAGGGAAGGGTGGAAACCCCGTAAGTGTTGTCTCGCAAAGCAGCCCCAGTCTCAAAACCATTTCTCCGAACTGCAGCATTTCTGTCTGAACAGTAATAATTTTTCACATCTAGATGGCAAAATATTCCCTAGTCAGTGACTGCTGAGAAAGGAAAGCTATTAATTTTAACAGCATTTATGTATAAAGCCATGCTCTTAGTAAATCATAACTCACAGAGACACAGCTCACAACTCACATGCCCTTTGGTCCCAGGTCGTGGATGAATGAAAGCTGGCTTACTCCAACAAACTCCATCTGGGAAAGAGAAAGAGATTCCCCCATCTCTATAACTCTAAAAACCACAAAATTTTTTGCTTCATCAAGCTGACTTGCCACAGAGACCTACAGAAGATCCTGAGCAGATGCTACCCACCATCACTCAAGCACCCTCAAGAAGACCAAGGAAAGTAGTTTGGTTGAGTTTTCTGTTTGTTTATTTTAGATGTACTTTGGAGAACACATTTCAAGGCAATCAAGCTCCAGTGTATCAGAGGGACTCCCTGGTATTCTCCCTCCTGGATTTTTGGCTGAAACAAGGACTCACGTTTGAAACTGTTTGGGGGTCTGTGCGATCTTGGCTGGCTGCCTGAATCCTCCCCTCCCTCACGGAAAGACTGAATGGGAATGAGGACATATGCCCACAGCTGGGTGCACCCTCTAAGCCCCCCTACCCCATGGAGACACCACATGAGGGTTCAGCCACACAATCCACGAGCACCCTCCAAGGCCACTGCAGCGCACACAGCACGGCCCTTCTGGTTCCAGGAACCAAAAATCCACAGGAAAGCCACAGTGGGGCAAGAGGAGAGCGCGTTCAAACCCCAAAGTCAAGGAACCTGCCTCCTTATGGCTTCTCCTGCTTCAGCAGGGATTGCAGGGAACATAACAGCAAGCAAAGCTGGTGAGAAAGCTCAGCATGATTACATTCACCTCTAAAAATACGACACTGGGCAATTTCGACTGAGCAGGCTTTTCTTGGCACAGCGGGACATTCCTGGCAGTCTACTGGATATTAGCCCTGGGCCCCTTCAGCAGGGAAAAACACCCTGCCAGGGTGTCCTGTGCAGGACAGGGCTGGGGCAGGCACAGCTCTGCAAAGGAGTCGCCTCGCACGGCAGAACCTTGTCTGCACCCAGGCACTTCTAATTTATTGTCACATGAAGTTGTCCAAGTGCAGAAGGGTGCTCAGGGCAGGGTGAGGGCAGGTGTCACTGTCCCTTTGGCCAGGGAGCAAGGCAGAGGGAACCTCTAACAGCACATTTTGGCAATGAACCCTGCTGGGGCTGCAGTCCAGGGCTCAGCCCACGCTCCTGATTGCTGCTGGGACAGGAGGCAGCCTCAGCACCAGCTTCAGGATATCCCACCCATACCCACAGCAACTCCAAGGAAAGGTTGTCTCTTCTCAAGGAAAGGGTCACTGTCACCTGCTCTTTGGCAAACCAGCCTCAGGGCCCTCATCAGCAAAATCCAATTTTGCACAGGAATTACATGGGTGGACCCCTAAGTCTTAAAGACATTTTCAGACACCAAGTACACCAAAAAGTATCAGTAAATTTGGGGTCAAAGTCTATCTCGCCATTTTGATGAGGCTAGCACAGGTTCCCTTCCCAATACCATCATTTTTTTCACAGAAAACAGCAGTAGGAATGAAGTTCCTTTCATCCCCTCATGCTCAGCTGTTCCTGGGACCTTCCCAAACTTCTCATATCAGCCAAGGCCATGGAGAAGAACAAAAGACACTACTGCTTTCCTCTGAGTATCTCAAGGACATAAAGTAACTTCTACTCAGCGGAGACAAATTTAATGTTTTGATTTTAGGGTGATTTCAGCCTGTTTTCAGAAAGAGGTTAGAACACATCATTCCATGCTGTTTTACTAATCCTCTTGCTCTCTCTGTTCTCCCTACACGTTCTGGAAAAGCACCAGGTGTGTCCTATGAATGTTTCAGCTGTTTCTGCAGCAACACTCAGAGCAGGGTGGAAAGCACCTGAAAAAATCCAGTGTACCCTACAAGCCCTTATCAGAGCTCCCAAGCAAACTCTCAGGCCAGTTCTTTGCCTGGATCCCATTTTAACTTCTTCATGGCATTTCCTATCAGACAAATCAGAAACCCAGACATCTCTCTCACAGTGGGCACACACACACAAAAAGCATATAAATGTCAAAACCCTTTGAAAATGCTGGCTGGAATCAGAAAGCTGGCAGGAATTTGAGGAGCACTGCATGCAGAGAAGTAATTGTCCTCAAAGAAGCAAAAAGAAAAACCAAGAGGAAAAATTACTTGCAGAAACAGATCTACCACTACATAAAAGGGAAAGAAAGATTGTCTGGCAGCAGAGCAACCTCTTCTTCAGCCAAGCAGTCTTTGCAACAGCAATGACAGAAGCCCATCCAACATGTTGATCAAGCATTCGTTCATAAAAAAAAAAAAGCCTTAAATAAATTCCTCCAGTTCGAAGGAAAATTCCTCAGCGTAGTGCAGAACATTGGATGGAATGATTTATTGTTGCAATTACTGCTGCATTAGCTATTTTTACTGTCACAGTGCCTCTCATCCGAGGTGCTCACCATTCACAGAGACACTGGGAGAGGCAGGCAGGGCAGCCAGGAGCTTTCATCTCCGGCACGTCAGAATTCCTGCGCTGCCCAGCTGCCTCCCCGGGATCTGGCATCCCGCTCTGGTTTCACAGTGACCCGCAGCAGGATGTTTTTGGTATGAGATATGGGCCTAGAGAATGCAGCTTCAATGACATTGTTGTGGCAATGAAAAGAAAAATAAAAAGGCGGATGGGAGTGATGGGCTGCAGGAGGACGGGCTGTGGAAGGTGGAGAACCAGCTGCAAGGTGTTCAAACCATCCTGTCCTGCCAGCAATGCGGAGCATGCATGATTTATTTAAGTAGAAATTTCATAGAGCATCTGCATTTCAGAAAGGATTCAGCTTCTCCATGCTGTATTTTTCTATTTTGACTCTTGTTCTTTATTTAGTGCATTCAAAAACGCATCAAAAGCTGATTAGCACTGGTCACTAGCAATAAAATGGAATTACACACTCCTCAGAATAATATTGTTCAGCACAATTTCTTACACAAAAAAAATTTGCTTATACGAAATACAAATTTAAAAAACCCCAAATGTGCTGCACTTCAAGTGCAATAACTAAAAATACTGATGGGTCAGGTGGGGACCTCCACAAAGGTCTGCAGATCCAAGGGCTACATCAGAGGCAAACCAGTGGCCATTCTCACATCTCAGCTGTTCTTATATTGTGTTGCTTCCACTTAAGATGAGGTTTTTACTCTCTCTTAAGTTCATGCAAAACATTACACATATACACATGCTCCAATCAAATCTTATTTTTCGTTTTGCTTGGGCATCTTTCAAGTATGGGAGCTCGTACAAAAATAATGCAAAGGTCCAATTAATACAATTTTTATACAGAATCCAATTAAGCCTCAACATTTTGAGGCTGTATTTCTCCAATTTCCAACTTCCAGAAAAAAAGTGGGAACAGTTAACACACTGAGATTCCCACAACATTCATTTCAACCGTAATTGTCTCGAAGCACTTCAGCCCAAAAGTACTACAAAAAGGTTTTGGAAAGAAGAAGAAATGACATGGCATTTAATCACATAAATCACAAAACTAAAAAAAATGAAACTATTAAATCTAAAAAGCTAGAGGATGTACAACCTCTACAATGCCACGTAGTCACTGTGGACCTGATCCTTAGCCCACCAGACACTTTGGGTGCGCAAAACCACAAGCTTGACTTGCAGGCTCGACTGTCTCAGTGCATGGCACATCCTCCAGACAGTGTATAAAGCAGTTTGCTCTCACTGCAAATAATAAATTAACCACAAACGCAAAACAAAAGAAGTAAAAAAGCAAATTCATTTAATTGTGCAGCTCAGATGTAAAAAACATCTCCTCAGAGATGCCACTGACCCAAGCAGGTTCTTCACAATGACCAGGGGTTACACTCCAGGCAGGTCTCAGCGTGCCTTTGCAACTCCTGATTTAACAAAGATCAGATGCCTGATTTAACAAAGAGTTCCTGATTTTAAAAAAGTCCTCAGTGCATGGATTTGGTGAGAGGAACACACAGGAGTCCAAATGTACTCCAAGATTAAGACAGTCACAGCATTTGTCAGCATCCAGGCAAAAGACTTCTCAACCACAGGAAAAGCAAAGCCCTCATTTTGTTCTCAGGAGTTCCAGGGAAAGTGCCAAAAAGCTTCACTTTAGTCTTGTCTGAGAATGGTGGGGGTTGTTTTGGCGTTGTATAAAGGAAGCAATTCCCTCCCTGTGCTCTCTTCCAGCATCGCCTGCAGGACCCACGCCGCCACCACGGCCAGCAAAGTCCTCCCTGAACACTTCTCTGTGGCCAAATCCAGTGAAAGCCAACAATAAACTGAGAATTTATGTGCAAAGGGACATCTGGCTCCGGGGGCTGGGGACAGAAGGGCGATTCAGCCCAGGAGGGGAGCACCCCACAGCTGCCTGGGCAAGGCAGGGCCGCCCGTCTCCTCCCCCGGCCCCCACCGTGCAGCCCATCTCAAACCACAGCCTGGCCAAAGCATCACCCACGTTCTCATAGGAGCAGAAATGTTCCAAAATATTTGAAAAAGGCAACGCCTGCCTAAAAGTGACAAGATGGATCCACACTGTAAAATAACTCTCCCCCGCTCTGCATATGCTACTGATCAAAATTGCCAAGTTATCCCAATCTTGCTTCTAGAACAAAAGATGACTCTTTTCCACATGCAGACTAACACAGCTCTTCACTGCATTGGAATTAAGCTCCACAGCCTGTCCCCTAAAGAAGCACTCTAAGCAATGCAGTTTCCTCAGCCTCAAACTGAAGATTTCTTGCCATCCAGAGCACAATGGGCAACCCCAATGGGCACTTTGTCCCACGGAACAAGCAGTGCTCAGCACTGAGCTCTGCTCTGAGCAATAGAGCACACACGGTTTTTGGACATATCCAGCTATGAGCTGCCCAGCATCTCTACACAGCTGAAATACTGCAAAATAAAAGAATATCTAACAACAGCAGAAGAAGTGGAAGAGAACTGGCTTGTACAGAAACCCAAAGCTCAGTCTGTATTTTTGGCTTGTTTGAAAACCAGGTGTTCCCAGTTATCACTCTGTGCTCAGAAATGTCACTAAACTCGGCAGCTACTCAGTGCGTGCATCAGATTTTGCTGGTAATACAAAAGATGGAGTAACACAGTCATTATGCAGCCAAAAAAAGGGGAAATAAATTACCATCCCCAAGAGATGTCACAGCTGTGGCTGACAGGTGAGGGCTTCTGAAGAAACATTCCAGGATGAATTTCAAAAGAAATATTTTTGCTTAAAATAGGCCTGAAGCTGGATTTGACATCTCTCCTCATTTCAAAGAGTGTTGACTTGAGGAAATAAGCCAACTACCATCTCCCTTTGGAACTGAAAAAATACCCATTCACCTCTCTGGATATCACACTCACACAAACTCGGTGTCACTAATGTCCAGTGGAACTGCACAGAATAGAAACCTGAGATAAACCTGCACCAAGAACAACACACAAAGCCCAGACTGAAGGAGCAATTACAAATATGGCTTGGATTCCAATTTTTTAAGTATTTAAAACTTTAACTTAACATCTTAAGCACTCTGCAGAATTAAGCAGAATCCCACTGCTTCATACATGCACAGCCAGCTGTCTGGACTGCACCAGCTTGAGGAGGTTACCACTGCATTATTCCAGCAACCTCTAACATTGAGTCATTCCTTTGGTTTTAATCATAGTACATCTGTGTTGGAGAAATCAGCTAAGTCAAAATGCTCACAAAACAGCTGTAAAATGTTTCTTCCAGAAGCTGCATGTCTTCTTCCAATGAACTCAGCATTTGTAAAGTGAATATTCTTTAGACATCTAAGCAAACTAATTTCTACTCACTGTTCCATGGTAGTTCCTGTACATCGGCATTTTCAGGATATTTGTCAAGTAGTCCTCCAGCTGTTTCTGCAATTAAAATGTTGAAACTTTAGGTAGGATGTGGAGATTTTTCTTGAAAATTCCTATAATCCAACTGTCTGGCACTAAGAAGCAATCAAGAAATCAGACCCACTTTTCAATTTGAGTGGATAAATAAACACATTATTATGTGCTCACAGGATACCATAGCTCAGCACTATAAACAGTTTGGTCATAGGTTGTTTACTGTTCAGAGTTCTGTGTTTGTACCTTCCACTAGCAGACCTGTTCTGTGGCGGGGTCACTTTGGAGGTCAACTTTCTTGACTGAGCCAAAGTTTCAGAACAACTTTAAATAGCAAATCAGTCCCCATTGTTTCTGACCCACATGAATCAGCTTTGTGAGAAAACAGGCTCAGAGTCAGCTGAGAGAGTCTGTTTAACCAAAACAAAAGGTTCATGGGGTGAGGAACACAGGGACCATGCTGTCCTGTCCCAAAGACACAGAGAGAGCAGTAGCTGGGCTTGTTCTCCCCAGCCAGCATGGGAGAAGAGAAGAGACTATTATGGGAGAAGTAATCTCTTCCCATCTTCATGGTAAAAGGAAAAAGAATAAATTAAACTGTCTGGGCATGGGAAACTGGGCAGAGTCTTACAGGACACAAAGCAAGCTGAAAGGAAACATGAGCTAAAAAAAAAAAAAAAAAAATCTATAAAACAGCTTTCTTCCTCTTTTAAACCCACATCTCTCTCCTGAAACTTCCCGCACATCAGAGAAGCCGTGAACAACAGGGTTTCTGCATGGCACAGCTACAAGACACAATCCTTTAATCCTTTGGGCCTTGAAGCTCCAGTGGCACAAAGCCCAAGGAGGGAGGGAGGGAGCAGCAGAAAGAGAACGACAAGCACAGCCTGAACAAACATGGGGTTTTTAACTCGCAAACAGCAAAGCTGCAATGAAGAGGTAGGAAGACATCCACCCTCTCCATGGAAGGGCCCATCTGTTAACATCTGATGCAGTTACACAGAACACGTGTGCCTGGGCTAAAATTACCCACTTCAGCATCAATAGCCTGACTGTCATCTCCTCTTTCTGAGGGGGACAGCACTGAAATCTCTCAGATTTTGATGGCCACGGGGCTGCCTCCATCACGCAACTTGACTCTGCAAACTGCCTTGTCTATCTTTAAATCAGAGCAGGTGGGAGGAGGGGAACCACCACTCCCAGCATCATGGTGCTCCTCGACTGCAGAGGAAAGCTTTGCCCACATGAACCCCAGGAGCAGCATCCTCATCACTGCGCAGGTGCGAATATGGCATTAAAGCTGGACTTGTCAAAGCCGAACTGTGTCAAGCAAAATACTGCAACAGTAACAAACAAGGGTTTTGATAGTGTGTGGCTTTGCAAGCCACCTGCCTGGCTTCTCAGCACCTCAGAGCATCCCTCTGGCCCCCAGACTGAGGCGGGCACTTACCCTCCTGCTAGAGAAGTGCTCCTCCCGCACCGTGCTCTCCGCGGTGTGTGGCAGACTCGGCATCTGCCTCGGCTCTCCCCTTTTGATGGATTGTCTTCTCACCGTGTGACTGCAAGGAGAAACACACCCCAACATCAAGTCTCAGGGCTGCAAGTGTGTGTATGCCTCGATATGTAACCCCTCTTCTGCAATGCCTTTATTTTTCCCTATCCAAGGTCTTAAAAACTGACAAGTGGGCATGATAGCCAAAAAACCAAAAAACAAACCAGAAAAGAAGACAGTGGGGATTCATTTAAGAAGCCAGTGTGATGCAACTGGCTCACAAACAAAAACACAACACAGAAATATATGAGTTCAATTTTTGAGGACCATAATTTTCCCTTGTAAGTAAAGGGAGCCTACAACCTGTTTTTAGAGCATTATGTTCCTCCACCCATTAACTCCTCATAATTTTACCTTTCCCATCATATCTCAATGTTTGTCTATACCTGGAGGCTCTCACTGACCTACACCACCTCTCCTCCCACTTCTTTTCCCTTTCATCTTACATTTCCAGCCACCCCAAGCATCAAGGCCAGCCTGGCTAGGGACCCCCATACCTCCCACATCCTGCCCATGCTGTTTGAAAGCCACAAAGCTCCAGTGATTTCCATTAGCATTATCTCAACCCTTCCCCAAGTTCAAGGCAAATCCAGCTCAAAAGCTGATGGTCTCTGAGACAAAGTTTTCTGCGTCAGCAGAGAGATGTTTGCATCACTTAGATTATGGCTGCTAAACACATAGATTAACTATTTTTATTATAGCTGCTAAATATTCATGGAGACTGAATTCCTCTGCCCTCTTCTCCTTACAGCAAATTAAATGTGAACAGAGAAGCCAGATACAATATTAAAAGTAAAAAGATCACACCTCCCAAAGCCCACCGTGTCCACAGGGATGCACACTCACCTCCTGGTGGGGATAGGGATGCGCACAAAGGCTTTGTACCTCAGCAGCTCCCTGTGAAACTCCTGGAAGTGCTTGAACTTCCTTTTCACGTGCCAGACAAACTCTCCATGGGTCAGCTCGATGGTGTAAACATTGGGGCTTGGTACCTGCAGGGGAGAACATCACACAGGATGCAAGTTTTGAAAAAAGCCATTTTCCTGCAGCTGCTCATCTAAAGAGCCTTTATTCAACTTTACTTAAGGATTATTCTGTCTCATGATTTCTTGTTCTTCTTTATTAGATTTTATAAATAGACAGATAACCTTCTCTCCTAAGCGTTTTCTGAGACACAGGCATTGCTGCTTCCTCAGCCCACGAGCAAGCAAGCGCAAAATTAAGGCACAAACAGCATTTTAAATACAGTTCTACAGAAATCAAACGGAATTTCTGGAAGTTCTGACCTTCTTAGTGGAAGTAAAGCGTTCAACTTCCAACACACGCACTCGGACAGGACATCCCGTGAGGTACGTCTGTGTGCCTGGCTCTTTGAACCCATGGGTGTGGTAGATGGCAGAGAAGGGAATGCACACTGGAAAGACCACAAACCCCACAAAACTGTTAGCTCAACAGCCTTGTAACAATCCACGAGGGCATGAAAGCCAGCAGACAGCAGCTATGCTTTAACATGGGAGCATTCATAAGGCAGCATTAATTCCAGCAAAAAGTAGCAATTTTTATTAAGGACAGCTCAAAGACAAGGTTACACAGAAGGGACCTGACTTGAGAAGCTCAAGTTTTAAGACCCTCCTGGTTCTAAATCAGGGTCAATGCTGGGCTTGGCAAAACCCCTGAGGCTGTACCCTACCTGCCAACAGATCGTTAAACCCAGGCAGGACATGGGATGAGAACACACGGGTGTCAACTCACCAGTGCCCTTGGGGTCAGTGAGTATCTCTGCGTCCACCTCCTCCCCCTCCACATGGAGCTCCCTGGTGTCCAGGCTCTCGATGATGTTGCTCATGTCTGCAGCGAGCTTCTTCAGCGTGGATGTGGCTGCATGGCTTTCTGCTCTCAGAGACATCGCAGGGGCCTGCGCTCAGGAGCCGCGGGGCGCTGCGGAGAGATGGGGCAGGGCTGTCAGCACCCTGTCTGCAACACAGGGCTCAAGGAAACCGCTGGCAATGCATGGACACATCTTCCTTCCATCCCTTTACCCACATTCATCCCAACTATCCCCATCCTACACACCCAGTGCCAAATGTTCAGCCCTAAAGCTACAAACCACATCATCGCCTGGCTAAATCCCAGACTTAATTCACCTGGCGCTGTGTTTCCCAGGTCAGGCTGCACAGAGGAAAAGCTCACTCAGAAAAATCTGTAGGCGTTTTTGCTACATGCTCTTCCTTTGAGTGCAGTAGTGATAGAAACTCCTGGCATTATTAAAATTTCCTCCATTTCTATGCATCTTACACAACTGCCTGTGGTGTCTGCACGCCTCATGCCCTCCCACGGCTCCATCCTCTCAGCAGGCTCAAAAGTTAACAGCTGTAAAGGTTCCTCTCCAGGGTCAGGAGCATCCTGATGCCCACAGAAAGCCTGGAAGCAACAAGGTGGACTCCACAGCTTCTGTGCTCACCCATCCAGCATCCCAGGTGGCTGCAGAAGACAAGCCCACTGTCCCTTCATGATGGGGACACAGCCAGGGGGAAAGCTGCTGCCTCCTCAGGGCACTCAGGCAGTAGCACTTAGAGGTGTTTGGGCACTGGTGACTACAGCACTTCCCACCTTTATTCCCACCCATGCATGCCAGCAGCCTGAGTCATGAGAAAAATGGGGAAGGAAGAAGCAAAAAAAAAAACCATAAGGAAACAAAAGTAAATCGATATATGAGGCATGGCCACTGACACAAGCCTTCCCTGCTCGTGAGTATTTGCAAACCCTCTTCCTCTTCCTCCCCTTCCTTCTCCAGGCTCTGCATCTCACCACGAGGCTGTGGAGCTGGCTGCTGGTCCTTGCACACAGCCAGGCTCCAGCTCCTGGGCATCTCCCTGATGATGACAAAAAGTCCCTTCAATTTTTGTCCTGCTCTGCAATAAATGTCACAGCTCGACAGCTACACTGAAAAAATATGGATGGGACAAACTGGCAACATTTTACAGAAGCCAATACAAGGATGCCCATTTATACTTGTGGAAACTCTCACATTGTGTTAAAGAATGATTTTTCCAAAAAAGTGTGACATTTCTGATGTTAAGTTCTGCAAAGAACACTGTGCAATTATTCTTGAGTGAGCTCCACAGCAAGAGCTGGGTATGCTGTAACTTGGAAATAATTTAACATTTTAATAAATCATGTGTTTAGCTGCTTTTGAAAGAACATTCTTTATTATTGTTTCCTCTTGAAACAAGTCCATTATTTCATTACTACATAAGGCTGATACCATGTAAGCCCAAAAACATGCCAGAAGCAGCTGCCTTCAGAAAAAAAAAATCCACTTGCACACAGACTTGAATCAAGAAAAACAGGGTCAATCTCTTCTCTTATACCAAAGTAAATGCAGAACCAATAGCTTCATCTTGGGAGTGAGGACTCCAAGGGCCTTGGTGGCTCTGTCACCTTCCACCAGTGGCAGGGAATGCCACCAGAGCACAGAAGGCTTTAGAACCAGACCAGGGGATCACTGGGCCCCCAGGTCACTTCAAGAGATCTGCTTGAATAATTCAAACATAAAAACACATGTGGGTACCTTCTTTCCTAGTGATACACTGAACTGTAGGGCAATGTCCTGGTTTCAGCTGGGACACAGTTAACTTTCTTCTTATTAGCTGGTACAGTGTTGTGTTTTGGATTTAGGACCAGAAGAATGCGATAACACACTGATGTCTGAGCTGTTGCTAAGTACTGCTTCCTCTAATTCAAGGACTCCCCAGTTTCCCATGCTCTGACAATGGGGAGGTGCACAAAAAGCTGTGGGGCAGCATGGCCAGGACAGCTGACCCAAACTGTCCAAAGAGCTATTCCGTTCCACAGGACACCATAGCCAGGATACCAGCTGGGGAAATTGGCTGGAAGGTGCCGACTGCTGCTGGGGGCTGGGCACTGGTCAGGGGGTGGTGAGCAATTCCTGTGTCATGCATCACTGTTTCCATCAGTGTTATTTCCCTTGCATTACAATTATTACTATATTTTATTTTGTTTTAATTATCAAACTGTTCTCACCCCACTGATGTTACCCTACCCAGCCCCTGCAGCCTCTGTGCAGCAGGAATTTGGCACTGGCACTGCCCCACACCTCCCTCGTTACCACTGAATGGAAAGCCAGTTCTCCCCCGTGGAAGCTTTACACTTTCCCTACTCTAACAACATACTGCAGGGGATTTCAATTATTCAGAGAGCATAAGGTACATTTTCATTTGTTTGGAGTGAAGTCATTCCACCTGATATAGGCAGGCTTTGGATGTTTGATTCTCTCCCTGGA
Source organism: Ifrita kowaldi (assembly GCA_013398055.1). Classification (NCBI taxonomy): domain Eukaryota; kingdom Metazoa; phylum Chordata; class Aves; order Passeriformes; family Cinclosomatidae; genus Ifrita; species Ifrita kowaldi. The sequence continues at coordinate 287,713 of VZRS01012040.1, read as the reverse complement.
AAGCAGGCATACATAAAGAGCATTCCCTAGGGAGGCAATGCTACCAGGTTTTCCCAAATAACCCTGGGGATGGCAGGAAGGAGACCAGAGCCTCACTCTGCACCAACATATACAATAAAATCCTATTTCCCACTCAGCACTTCACGCAAATAATTTTTTTATGCATGTCTAGCTGGAAAGGAAGCAGCATCTTGCTTTGTATTTCTGTCTGCATTCACATTTAGAAACAAAACAGTTTTTTTTTTCCCTTTTTCTCCATCAGAAGATGCTTTTGCTTCATGGAAGCTTAATGCCCTTTCCAAAAGAAGTTTTCCATGGTCAAAGAGAACACAAGCCCAAACACACTCTGGACATTCCACACCAGCAATTACACTTGAAGGAAACCAGCAGACAAATACCAGCATCAGCAGGGCTGGTGGAACAGCAACAGAGAGAAGCCAACAGGGAGAGAGGATGCTCATCCTCCCTCCTCCTCCTCCTTTCCTCCCTGCCGTGCCAGGTACAGCTGGGTTCTCTGTCAGATTAATTGACACAGTTGGTTAATGGATAAACAATTAACCAGTGTATGCAATGATTATTTGCAACAGACCACAGCAGGGCTCCATAACTCAGGATTTTTTTTTTTAAAGCTAAAGCTGTTTTCACAGCTGGCACAGACAAACCCTGCAATAAAGCAGGATCCAAACTCAGATGGACCTGAGTCAGTCCCAGCAGCAAGATTCCCCCCATCGAGATCAGAGCCAAATTTTTGGGTGGAGAGGGGAAAACGTGACTTGCCCATGGCCCTGCCAGCAGCCCCACGAACCTGGGCAGTGGCCATGCTCTGCCACAGCCAGCTGCTGCAGAGTCAGAGGACACAGGGCAAACCCAGCCCTGGGCAGGGAGGATGGCACTGGGGTCAGCTGGAAAGACAGGACATACCACATCCCTCTGAAAGCTTTGCCAAATTGCTTTACAGGGCTCTGCTCCATAAGAGCTACTTAACCTCTTGGCCAGAGTTTCCATGCGGACACTCTCTGCATTCCCATGGGCAAGCTGAGGAATGCCTGGCCTAATCTGCAACAGGCTGGGTGTAAACAGGCACCATGCACGGATATCCAGGATTTAGCCACAAACTAGGCAGGCCACACCAAGAAGGCTCTGCCTGTCCAGTGCCACTCACAGCTCGCACTGCTGATGGACCAGAGAAGGGAATTATAAACCTCTGATACTGCACTCAAGTGATACTGGCAAATCGCAGGAGACTGCAAATAATAGGATGAAACTTAGGAGAAACAAGTGCTGCATTTCAGTATTCAGCTGTCGCCATTCAGGATAGAAAATAAGCAGCAGGTTTTTTAAAGAAAAAAACCCCAAACAACCAAAAGAAAAAAAAAAAACTGGGTCTGATGGAGTCAAGAACCGGCACTCCAAACAAAGGCAAAACCTGTGCCAAGATGCACAAACAGGACTATTGCCTGTGAGCCAGGAAGGAAGAGATGGTGCAGAACACAGGAAGACTCAGACCTAAAGCATTTGACCTGTGAGAACAGTGTCAATACTGAGAGAAGGCAGAGAAACGTGACAGCAGACTGCAAGCCTGCAGAAGGCTGCTGTGAGCAGGGTGGACAAGGGAGAAGTGCTCTGAATTAGAATCACAGAATGGTGATTCAAGGTTGGAAGGGGCCTTAAAGATCAGCCAGTTCCAACCCCCTGACACAGGAAGGGACATCTTCCACTATTCCCAGGTTGCTCCAAGCCCTGTCCAACCTGGCCTTGAACACTTTCAGGGATGGGGCATCCACAGCTTCTCTGGGCAACCAATGCTTCACTACCCTCAAAGGGAAGAATTTGTTCCTAATACCTAATCTAAATCTATTCTCTTTCAGTTTAATTGCTTTTTTAAAGCAGAGACAAGGGAGAAAGCCTATCTGATCGCAAAGGCATGGCACTGCCTGAGGAAGGGTTTGCAGAGCCCCAGGGCTGGAGGAGGCAGGGGAACAGTTGCACCCCCAGCACCCACACCCCAAACCTGCTGCCGGGGCAGGAGCTGGTGTGGCTGTGTTTGAACAGAGGGAAGGTGCTGCTCCGGCTTTATCCAGCTCAAAGTCTGCCTGGGCAAAAGCAGCAAGAAGGAAAACACAATGAAAAGACTCAGCAGCAAAGGAAAACATGGGAAGAATGAACAGACAAGGAAAAATGGAGATGATTAAAAACTTAAAGAGGTAAAAACACACACTGCAAACCCCATAAAGACTGCTGACACTGCTTTTGTCCAACCCAGTTCTCGTATTAATTATTTCCTCTCCCAAGCACCACTTAAGCTCTCTGCCTCCTGTCCCAGGCTGTCCCCACAGCCCCAAACCTCTTGAACTGGTAAAATATATACACAGCAAATAGTGACTGCATCAAGAATCGGCCAAGATTCCAACTGCAGGGACAATGACTAAAAAACCAGAAATTAACTATATTAATCCCTGAGTCCTTGTGAATATATTGCAAAGCTGTAGCTCCATCCTGCAGCTTTGCAAGCCTGATATCTACTTGTTATTTGCCATTTTGGTTATGCTTTAACCCCAAGTTACTACTTCAGGGATCATATGACCATCTCAGCCTTTGCTAAAAAAGATTTTTTTCTACTTGTTGCAGAGGACAACAAAAGCACAGCTTTTAAGGCATGGAAACTGGAAGGCAGGAAATACATATTTTTGCAAATATTCATGAAGAGTTCTGTGTTTTGAAGACACTCACGTCCTGACGTGAAAATGTATGCAGCTGGTAATAGCACAGATTACCTAAAACTTGGTCAGCCTAAGTTTATTCTGTATCATGGCAGATCTGAAACAAGCTCAGATAATCACAGCTCCTTAACAAGGTTCCGATGCTGACAAGCACCACACAGAGCTATGAAACCCAGAAAAACTTCATTTGGAGAAAGAGGGGAGCAGAGAAGCGAAAACACATCCAGGAAAAACAGACATTTCCTGCTAATGCCTCCCCAGGGTTTGACGCTCTGTATCAACTCTTGTCCCTACGGTGAGAAACACTAGAATCCCTGAAAATTATCTCATTCCTGTTCTCATGACATCTGTCCCAGTACAGCGACCTTTTGGCAAGGGCTGTGACAAGCGACCTCTGCTCCCATGCTTGGTTTTCTCCTGCAGGCAGCAGCGCCCATGGTGGGACACACAAAAACCCCACAGGCTGCCTGGAGCAGAACAGACAGGCTCAGGCCAAAACAGGGCAGTGAGATGGGGCTGTTAAATAGAAAACAAACAAACAATCAAAACAAAGCCCAAAGAATCTTAGCCATGAATCCCCTCTCTCTCCTCCTGCTGCTGCCAGGAGCCAGTGTGCAATAGGGGCACCAAGAGCCCAGATGAAGTGCCAGGGAATTCCCATGCACGATGCCCTCAACAGCTATTTGCTCTGTCTAGTGGTGATGTGTCTTTTGCATGTAAATATTTCCTAATTCATCCCATTTCAAACCTAAAATTAGCTTTGGACCACTCTGTCGTGGAGAAATACCCTCAAGCTGACAAGAGCCCTTTCTGAGGAGTTATTTGCCTCTCCCAGGAGAAGCTGGGCTTGTCAGCACCCCAGATTAATTAATGCCCTGGCACACCTTCCTTCCCCAGCCCTGGGCAGGAATCAGCCCTCCACCTCAGTTAGGAAGTGCCCCTGTGCTCAGGATCCCTGCCAGCACCTGCAAAGAGCATTCTGCTTTTCCAGCCCAGGAAAAATCCCCACACTCACACAAAGTATAGACACACACTGATTTTATCTTTCCCCCCAGTATTTAATCAAAAACCCAGGACTCTTGTAGATTGCATGTTACATTTCCAAACCGTGAAATTAAAAGACAAAAGGGTTGAAAAATGCTCAGCAATGCCTTAACCCTGCTCTTCAGTTCAGTACATGGAAAACATTTAGCCAGAGGAGCCAGCAGCCAGCAACAGCACATGCAGACGCCTCCTGAAAATCTGCCCTTCTGGATGCTCATACTGCAGGGGCAGTGCAAAAGGATTAGGGTTTGTTTTTTAAAACACACAAAACAATCCTTGAGTAAGAACCAAAACATTGCTCCCACCCTAGAAAGATCTGGAGCTGGAGAACTGAAATAAAAATCCAGATCAACAATAAACATGCTGAAACTTCATCCTGACCTAATTTACTTATCTTTAGCCCAATCCTGACAAAACCAAAATATTCTAAAACACCATTTCCAAAACAATTATTCCCAGAAAGTGCCCACATTTAATAGCAATACCTCTAAAAGCAGAAACCAATTAGTGCTTCCTGCGGCACAGTTTCCTGGCTCCACATTATTGATTCCCACAGTCCTTGCCACGTGAGGCTTATTGCCAAGCCACCAGCCTGCCCGGAGGAACAGCAAAGTCACAGGAATCCACACGGCCTGTTTGCAACAGGGCATGAGATGCCTCAAAGCTGGCACGGCCTGGAAACAACAGGTTCACCTTTGGAAGTCCCTGCTGCACTATCCACCCTGGGCAGAGCCCCTCCTGCCCTGCAGCATCCATCCTACAGCACTCCTGCTAGAGAAAAGGGCACAGAGAAGCCGCACAGGTCAAGGGAAAGGATTAGGTAAGGCACTGGTGACTAAGCACGGCTGCAGCCAGAAAACCCCTCCGTGCTGGTTTGTCCCCACACCCAGCGTCAGGCACCTCCCAAGGACTCGTTTCGTTCGCTTTACAGAAGAGTAAAGGGAAAACATAAACATGCCCGGATGGGCAGCGGCTGCTGAGCTCATGCTGATGTACTGGCTGCTCTGGCTCCCACCCCCGGCCCAGCAGCACTCCAGCAGCACCATCCCTGCTCCCCGGGCTGCCACAGGAAGTGCAGCCTTCCCGGGAAGCCGATCATTAGGCATTTATTGGTAATTAATGCTGGCCCTACACATACTAATTCACCACCTTGTTTTGGATTCCTCAGGCATGGACAGGAGTGTTTAAGCACAGCACTCGCACCTCAGGCTGTGCATCCTCCAGAGATCACCACCAGCCCTCCACTCCCTGATGTGGTCACAGCACACATCCTCACACCCTGCAGCCCTAAACCCAGGAGCACGGCACATAACACCCCTGAAAACCAGAGCAGGGGATGCCCAGAGCCCCTGGAACCTGGTTACTCACCTCCAGAGACCCACTAGCACTACAGCAGCAGGCAAGCAAAGTGAACCAGGTGACAGCACCTCGGGGATCGGCTCCATCTCAGCATCCCCAAACCACACAACTGAGATGCAACAGCGCGGTCACTTGAGTCCTGGGCTGACAGAAAAGAGGGGATGAGAAAACTGCCTGCTGCAAAGAGCACCAACAGCAGCAAGACCAAAGGATACAGCACTTCTGGATGCTGACACACACACAGAGCTTGGCACAAGACAGAGCCCACAAAAGCCTTATATAAAATCCTAAAAGCAAGGAGCTTGCCAAAGTGATAGTGTTATGCACAGGACTCTTGGAGTGACCATCTCCAGGAGGATCAGGGATAACAAGGACCACAGTGCTCACAGGATGATACGCATGGCTGCAGCTCTTATCTACAGTTGAACACGTCATTCAAATACAGCACATATTTTTGTGACCTAAATGTACAGGTATCTACAGGGCTGATGTCCTGCATATCACTCAACACTATTCTGGTATCTCCCAGTGCCACATCTGCTCCAGCAGCTGCCACCTGCCAAGCCACATTTCCGCAGGGAATTCTGGCGGCTCGGAGTCGAGCGGGCAATGCTGGCAGGCAGCCCAACACCTCCATCCCTCCCTCCCACAGTGGGGTTAGGTGGCAGCTGATAAATGCAAACACAGACCTTCACATATCTCCTACCAGCCAAGCTCATTCCAGGGAAAGCATTGCAGCCGGTGCTCGGGAGGGATTTGGCAACTGCAACAGGATCTCAGCCCAGCCCTGTGCCCTGCATGGACACTGGCTGCCAGCAGCAGCTCTAGAGCACAGGTATGTGTTAGGAGGTCAATGCTCCCGTTCCTGCTGCCACCCTGCTGCTGACTGAACTGTTCCCATTAAGTGGGAACATGACTTTTCTTTCCGCTCCTGCTTTTTTCCATGTGAAAGCACACGGAGCTGACTTTTGTTGACCCTTTATGTGACCTGCTCAAAGAAATGAGAAATTCCTGCGGGTATCACGACAACAAGGAGTAGCAGATTGAGACCGTGTATTTTTACTAATAGTTTAACTAGAAGTTTAACACTTCAATAAAATGCTGTTTCCATCATCTTGACTTTTGGGAGTTTGTTTGCCTTAATGGAACTTTCCAAATAATTTCCATTTTAAAAAAACCCAAACAGTTGGCAGGAGCAGAGGGCCATGATGGAGGAGGAAAGCAACCCTTGTACTAAATACTACTGTTAGTGTAGTCCCCATCACAGTGCAGAACTCAAATGTTCCCATGTGAGCAGCCAAGTCCAACTCCCTCCCCCGCCTGAGAAGTCCAAGGCACAGGCTGATCTCCAAGGGTGGCTTCCCCAGGACACCACCAGCTTTGAGGACAACCACCACCAGTTTTACTGATGCTTTTGTCCCTCTCAGAGGCAGCTCCAAGTGCAGGGTGTGGGGCTGGGACCCACATGCAGTGCCAGGCTCACACAGGTGTTTGCACGGTGCCATCCCACGCTGATCCTTCCCAGAAGTGTGAACCAACCCCGTGACTGCTCACGCTGAACATTAAATTCTGCCAAGCTTTTGCTGACTGCACACACTGTGCCAGGGTTGTACTTTGGTAAACCCAAAGCACGGAGTGAACTCTGGTTAATGGGTGTGAGAGGAACTGCGGCACCTTGGGGTGACCAGGCCGTCCCAGCAAGGGTATGTCCCAACTCCTCTCTCTGCTCCTCAGACAGAATCCTGCTGCCTCTCCATCCCAAATGGGACCCTGTACCTCCCTGAGAGCACTGTCACCTGCTGTGCCTGCTCAGGACAGGGACAGGCTGGAGCCACAAGTGCAAAGCCCCATGATGTGGTGCAGCCACTCTCATCACCCCAAAATGCTCCTGTACCCCTGTGTGTAAACCTGGATTCAGCACCTTTCCAAACTGAAGCTCCCTAGTGATTTTTAATGTTTTATTTAGCAATGCTTTTAAACATGTTTGATGCATTCTGGCTGATAAGCTCCACAAGAATTTGATGTCTCTATCCTCGTTTGACTTCAGTTATTTTCCAGTCTACTCCTAAAGCTGCAGCGCTCAGTGACCGCAGCTCCCACTGTCGACACTCCGCACTACAAGGCTGTTGTACAATTAGGCATAGATCCCAAAAAACCAGCAACAGCAGGTCCCAGAGGTGACAACAGGAGGGTGCACGTCTGCTCCTGATCCACATTTCCAAGAACAGCTGCTTTTCCTCAGCACAGCCAGCAGCAAGCACCTACATGGGCAAACACCAGCCCTCAGCCTCCCTTTCACACACAGAAATCTCCAACCAGTTCCCAAATATCTTCATCTGCAGATTTAGGATAACATTAAGGCCTCCCAAGAACTGCATTTTCCTTCTCCCTGGCCAGCTAAAACAAATATTTGGGAACGTCTCATTTACAAGAAGAAAACAGCTGGCTTGGGGAAGTCCCAGAGGTCATTTTAAGAGAAGCCATTAAGCCAAGTTCAGAAGGCAGAGGTGACACTGTCCCCTAGACTTCACGGAGGGCTCCAGGTGGCTTTGCAAACCACCCTCTCCCATGGAGACCCTCCATGGTAATGCAACAGCACCTAGGACACAGGGTACTCAAAAGTTAATTTTTCTATACCTCGAAGTGTTTGATGCATTATCAGAATTAAGGATGAGGAAATAATTACAGAAATTGGGTTCTGATTTCTCAAATAACTCTGCAATAATGGCTGAGGTTTTAGACTGAGATCAAATCCAGGCAAATTCAATAAGAAATTGTCTGTTATGAAGCAGTAACTTGCAGAAACAGAATAGCTCCCTTATGTTTCTTTCTTAAATACAACTAAACACCTGCAAACTTATGCAAAACAGCTCATTTACACACATTGACAATACCGACAGCTTGCTTAGAGCAAAATAGATGCCATGGACAAATTTTTTTTAACCACTTTCCTAGAGGGGAAAAACAATGCCTCGATCAAGCCTGCACAGGAGCCTGCTGATGGCAGGCAGGGAAAGATGATGCTCATCTCAGAGCTCAAATGGAGCCTCAGCTGCCTCCTCCCTCCTCTCCCTCACCACATCCCCAGACCTCCAACACCTTACAAGCAACGCCGGTGTCTGGGCAATGCAGACACCCTGCAGCTGATCCTCCTTTAGTCAAAACTACTCTACAGTATTTGTCCCATGAATTCGTACAGGAAATCAGAGTGTTAAGATTACAACTTCCAGGCTTAACCCTCCAGACCTCAGCACAGGATGAGGCAAAAATTAAAGACTATTTTCCCTTCAACTGCCATGACCTTCTGGAGCAGCACTGCCCAGAAAAGCGTTTCCAGAGAGTTTTCTACATGTACAAAAAAGCTGTTTGGCAGGAAGAAACGCAATAGTTTTGGGAGAGAAGAGGCCAAACAGGCTCAGACAGCAGTTCCCATCCCATCAGTTCTTTCTCCTGGTGAACAAAATGGCTCACTTGCCATAACTGCTGCTAAAATTCTGCAGGATCAGGTCTAACCACAGAGATTTCAAAGCCACCATGAGTCATCTACTATTCTTTCTTGGTAAGACTTAATGCTGGGTGGGACACAGACACAGAAAAAAAAAATCAGTTTGCAGGAAACCTCAGTCATGGAAAAATATACTTCAGAACATCTCACGGGGACTACATAAATAGCAAAAGAGAAATGAGAAAACAAAGTACTTCTTTCTGAAAAGACTATGATGCACTGCCTGCTCTCCAAATTGTTTCAGCAGCCCTTCAGCTGTGGCAGAGAGAGGACAGCTGAACTCCCTGGAAGACCCCAGCACCCACAGGTGCTTCCCACTGCACCCAAGAGAACCACAAGCAAGGCAGATTTGTGTTCTTCATGTGAAGTCAACTGCATCACGTAACTGCATCTTGCTTGAATTTAAAGAGAAAATGCAAGCACAAACCACCCAATTGTTTCATCTCTTCTGTGCTACATTCAAAGCTGGTTGGGAGTGAGAACACTCACTTTTTAAATAAAAAAAGCCCCCACAGAAAGGTTTACTTTAGCCAAGTAGTGGGGTGCAGTTACGAGGTCCTGCCATGGCCACAACACCTCAGGCTACTGAAAGTGCTGGAAAGGTGCAATTAATTGCTCTTGCTGGTTTATTTTCCCTCCCCGAGGGCTTCCTGGAGGCTTCAAGCAGGAGTCAGCCCAGCTGGTGGTGAGAGAAGCCTGTGCTGCGAGGTTCATCTGACCCAACGCAATGCAGAGAGCCTGTGTTCACCAGCGGGTGTTTCTGGGTGGGGCAAATACAGACGGGCAGGAAGAACAAGAAATGAGTATTTCTGATTTTAAAAACCCTGCCAGAAATTCGGCTGGTAAAATGGGAGAAGTTTCTAGGAAGTGGCTCAGTGATGAGTCAGTGCCGGTGGGAAGGAAGAGCCCCGGAACACGGCATCGGCAGAGCCTGGAGGGAAAAGAGAAGCAAGTTCTTGCACGGCCAGACAACCAGAAACTGCAACTGGCTCTGAATCAGCCACTTGCACAGGCTGGGACAGAGGCTGTCAGAGCGCTGCTCTGTGGGACATTGTCTGCCTGGCACTGCCTTTTGTCTCTGTGCTCTGCAACGCTCGTCCCGGAGAAGAGAGGACCCTCTGTGCCCGGACCACCTTCCCCGGCCCTGGAAGGAAGATGTAAAGTGCCCCCCAGCTCACTGGGATCTTGCTGCCAATCCAAGAGAGCCCAGGGAAGCACCAGGTGTTTATCAGTAGGCTTATATTATTCCTCTGAAAAAAGAGCCCTCGTGTGAAGGCTGCACACACAAGGGAGCTCACTGCACCGGCAGAAAGAAAAATGTAAGATAGGAATCGGGCCCACTCAGCCTGACCTGGAAAATGCAAACCAGGAAGTGCAGTTTAATTCTTTCTTCACCAGCAGGTGTAAACCAGGAAAACTGACCTCAACACCATGAATAGTCTGAATATTTGCTGCTGTCGGTATGGTGTGCACAGGACTCCCCCACCCAGACAGAAAAGTCTCCTTCTGTCAAGTAAACCTGCCAATAGTGATGAGTTTTCTCATCCTCAGCCCTGCAACTCCTTCCCCGGAGGCTTTCCATGGGTGGGCAGTGGAGGGGTGCTCTTTCTCTTCTGCAAAATGTGCAGCCCATCGTTATTCACCTTTTTTATTACACCTGCCCTTTTATTGCAGCCTTTCTCCCTAAATAGTCAGTTCCTTAGAGCAGAAGATCATTTATTTTACCTATTCCTCCTCTGCCATAAAAACAAGAATAGAGGAGGAAGGGACAATGTCATTGCACTAAGGTAACTAATGCAAACTGGCTACTTTGCTGTCTAATCCTACTGGAGGTGTAGCACCATTTTATTTGATGGAGCTCAACCTGGTCCACTCTGCATTTCCAAGGAGTAAAAGGGAAAATTTAAGGGAAAACAAATCGCAGAAATGTGACCAGCCAAAGAGCACAAAGATACAAACACCACACATGGCCAACACCGGCTTTGGTGCAGACTTGGCACAGATGGGCAGACACACGCCAGGGCTCATTCCCCCCCAGCCCCACTCTCAGGCACTTTTTATTGGCATCCAAGCAAGCACGGTAGCCCAATAAGACTATCTCAGGTAATTACCTCAATATTAAAACCCCACATACAGTCCATTTTGGCAATAAGCCCTGAACAGACTGTCACCCTGCCTACTGAGCTGACACCACGCTTGCTGCTAGAGTGACGACAGATCCTCTGGCACTTGCTCCATCCCCCTCCCTGACCCTTTTTCAGCGAGATTTCCCTGACCTGTATCCATTCAGACTCGTGCGAGCCACAACTGTTTTCAAATAGAAGTTTTTATTCTCTGAGACAAAACCAGCCTCCCTTCTGGGGTGTGTGGCTTCCTCTCTTCCTGGTGCCATCCCAGGGCCTTTTGGGGTCCCAGCTCTCCAGTGTGGGAGCAGCAGCCACCAGACGGCTTCTCCCCCTCTCCCCACACCAGCAGATGGGTTCCTGGGGGCTGGAGCTGTCTGACAGACACGAGCCCCACTCCCGCTTTGTTATGTAAACCCCCAGGTTTTGGTGTTTATCTGCTTTAAGGATCCAGAAATCACTAAATGCCACCGCAGCGCGTGGGCACGAGGAGCGAGGGATGTGCGAAGCGCTCGGGACAGCGGCGACAGCACGCGATGCCCCCGGTGATACCTCCCACTGCTCTGCGTGGAAACAGAGAAAACTCTGAATTCCAAAGACAAAAATATCTATAAATACAAAATTCATGATCTTCAAATCCACATTTCACTCCTGTTTGTTCCCCCCCCCCACATAGGAGACAGGGTAAGGGTGCGTGTCCCATCGCAAGGGCCATGACTGCCCTGTGCCACCCTGGCCCCCCATGTGCCAAGCAGGTGAGGGAGCAACATGGCAAATATTTTCTAAATCAAACCTGGCAAATTTTCCATCAGTCCCTCTACCACTTTCTGCCTCCCAGGGTGTCTGCACATGCAGAGCTGGTATGTAAATGTATCACATGATCACAAGTCCATGAAAGTGAGGGACAGGGCAGGTGCACCTGGCTAAATATCTGTTAAAAATTGATTTATGTATCTAAAACAACAACAAAAAAAAATGAATTGACAGTATATATCTATCTCTATCCTGAAGCTCAGCAGAGCTGAGGTCTGGCTGTGCATAGGTAGGTGCAAAGAAGCCAGGCTGCACACAAGCTGCACACACATCCCACCTCTCAGAGGGCAGAAAAAGCGTGGCAAGCAGCACCTAAATATGGACTGAAAAAACCCTTATTTTGGCAAAAAAGAACCAAAAAAAGGCTGGCCAAGGTTTTGTGAAGGGAAAGAAAAAGAACACAGTAGCAACTCCTGTCAGGCAAATGATCATGACCAAATCTCAGTCCCTGCACGAGTTTCCAGAGTACAGGGCATGTGAGAACAAGTTAAAAACGCATCATCAAATAATTGCCAGTCAAACAATAGGAGGAAAAGGCATGAAAGGTTTGCTCTTGCCCTCCTCCTTCCTCAGCTGTAGCCAAGACCAGGTGCTTACTGACATCAGACACTCCAGAAGAAAAATCAAATTGCTTCTTCAGCTCTGTTATACACAGATTTAGGGCCACTGGCCAATGCTGAGTGCCACTAACACTTTATTATTATTATTTTTTAAATGACTTGCTGCAAAATAGCTGTTCCAACATGAAATCAAGGAACCACCTGTTTGCAGCAAAGGCGTCACAAAGGTGCTGCTCCTCACGGAGCACGATGGCTTCCTGCAGTACTCCAGCAATTTCAGACACTGAGTTTCTCCTTTGGTGTATTCACTGGGTACAGACAGAGAAGATAAAACTAGAAGCCTCTATGAACATTAGTAACTGGTATCTTCCTCATTATGTCATTTCAAGGAAATAACACTTGTCGTAACATTAGCATTTAAGTGCATTCCCCTGACATTTCTTTCCCTGAAGGTTTGATAGCCTGCTTTAAATCATTTTCAGAGAAGGAATAACTGTAAAAACCCAAGTTCAGCTGGCTGAACGTGCACTTAATCATGTAAGAGATTTCTCAAATCACTGCTGGAGATAAGACCCACTCCCTTAAAGCGTCTTTCCTCCACCACACCTGCAGTCTAAAGAGCACTTCCTAAATTACAGGAATAACTGTGTCAAGATGTCACAACCCTTTACACTTTGTCACTATTAAGAGTAATAAAAATTTCTAGGGGAGGCACAAGACTTCAGCCCACTTTGTGAAAGGTTAATTTCACCAGCAATGATCACCTAGCTAGTACTTGTAATTTCATTTATATACATGTGAAACAGCATCTTCAGCAGTTTAAAGAAGCTGCAATACTGATACCAGCACACTCTTCCTCAGCTGCGAGAGCTCAGGAGACCCCTGTCAACAACAGCATTTTTTGTGGCAGGAGTTCAAGCCTCTCAAAATAAGAAGAGATCATTGCCTCCAGGAAAAGTGAATTTATTAAACCTTTTCCAATAAGACCAGAGCCTCAACAATAACCCTGGAAAGGATGATGTTATATATCAAGATAAAACTAAATGTGCAGATGAGTATTTAAGTGAGACCTTTCAATCTTCTCTACTTAGGAAAGTTAAATCTTGGCAAAAGCAAATCCAATAGCTGTTTCTCTCAATAAACTTTCATACAAACAGCTGAAGCACAGTCTACAGCTATCTCTGTAAATTTGAGCAGGTCTTTTCAGAGGGATCGGACCTTGGCCCTGTCCCCCAGGGAGCTCTGACCAAGCCTGGGGCTGTCTGCCTCTCCGGAGGGGAGGGCAGATCCAGGGCTCAGCACCCCCAGCCAGCAAACCCTGCACCAAGATGGGTGATGGGGACATCGTGGGAGGTCACCCCCGTGCTGCACCCCCAGGCCTGGGGGAGGCCACACACCCTCTCCCACTGCAAAAAAACCCTGATTTTACAGGCTTGGTGCTACCTCATGGCAGAAGGACGGGATGAAGGGCCTCTTTCAGCCGCAGGCATGGGCAGGGCAGGTGCGCAACAGGGACTGGCTGCTGCCATCCCACCCCAGTGCTCTGCACCAATCCCCCGAGCCCGGATCAGGGATCCCAGCATCCCTGGGGAGCGCTCAGCATCACACAGTAGCAGTGACCCTGAGAAAGGGGCTCTCTGCATAGGCACTGTGGCAAACGCAGCGCAGGCTGACGACAAGCAGCAAAGGAAGGGTAGCCCAGGGACTCAAACTCAGAGCTTCCCAACTTCTGGAAAAGCTGGGCAGGATTTGGCCAAGAGACCCAAGTCATGGGGCTAACACTCCTGTGAGCATCATGAGGTGGTTGGAAATTAAGTTCCCTGGTTACCTGCGAGCCTCCGGCATGAGCTCGCGCTTATCAAATGGTAGAGACGGCACGGGAGGGAAAACATGAATTCTTGAGCGATTAAAGACACTCGAAAGAGAGCTCGCACCCCTCGAGGTGCAAACACAGGCAGCTCAGAACACAACGCCGTACGCAAACAGGGGGCTTTTGTCTCAGCAGCCACGGGCACATCGGCCCCGCCGTGACACCCGCACCTACCATCTCCCACCAGTGTCAAACCAGCAGAGCTCCATCCACCCCGGCCAACTGCCCGTGCCCGCCCCCAAACAGCCTCGCTGGAGGGGCACCATCGTGCAGATTTACTGAAAGGAGAGATGTGGGGGTCACGCAGACCCGGCCACACAGTGGGCATTGTCCGTCTGTGTGCGCACAGCCTGCTCAACCCGGAGGAACGCTTCCAAAGCCAACGGAGCTGCACGGACTTGAACCACGGTCCAGCTGGGACCGGAGGCACTTGGGGGCTGAAGATTTCTAGAGAGCATCATGATGCGAAATAAAGAAAAGCAGCAACAGGCAGAAAAGGCTTTCATTGCGAGAAACCCAGCCGGCAGCTCGGCAGAACGGGTTGGGTCAGCACGTTGAGTAACTCTCAGGGTTTTCTCATATCCCAAAAAAGGCGGGTGCAGAAGGGACGTGGCAGGGTCACGGCTTCAGCAGCGCCGGGGACACCGAAGTTCACCGCATCGCCGAGCTTCCCAACCAGGCGGCCGCGCTGACCACAGGGCAGGACCGCACCGACCCGAACCCACCCATTTCACAGCACGAAAAACGCGCAAACCATCCCGAGTGTGTCCCACAGGCGACAAACACCTCCCCGCGGCAAAGCCTGCCCCAGCAAAGAGCCCGGGCAGGGGATTCACTTGAAAACAGACGCTCTGCGCTGAAGTCACCGCACTGCCCCGGGCTGGGCGCTCACCCCGGGGCACCCCCGCGGCCGCACCCACCTCCGGCCCCCGCGGCCGCGGGTGCCCCATGGTGCCGTCAGAGCCAGCCGGGTCCCGTCCCTCTCGCGGGGCAGCAGCAACCGGAGGAGCCGCCCGGAGCACCCAAGGAGCCTGCCCACAGCCAGCCCCGCCCGCTGAGCTCCGGGCGCGCTGCCCAGGCCCGGCCCCCGGGCCCGCCCCGTGCCCGCCCCCGCTGAGGGCACGGCGGCCGCTGCCGGGACCGGGACGCGGCCCAGGGGAGGGACGGGCACCCCGCGCCCCGCCCAGGGTGAGCGTGATGAGCCGAGGGAAGCGCAGAGTGAGCGAGAGCGGAGGAATTGCGCTGTTTAATTCCAACTTCGCCGCGCGTGGAGGGGATTTGAGGTCCCTGCGCGCTCCGAGTGCCGCTTGCACAGGGAGCGCGGCTCTCCCCTTCGTGCCCGGACACTGCAAGAGGGAGAAGCAAAGGGTGCCCGCCGTCACCGAGAAACTGCGTTTGGCCAGGGAAACAAATTGGAAAAGCCTGTGCAAATTAACAATTTTTAATTGCACATGCGATGCTTTTTTTTTTTCAGCATAAGACAACCCAATAATTACAGTCCGGTGCTGTTCGGATCCGAGCCGTCCTCCCCTGCACATGCTGCATTTACCATGTTACTTCCCATATGCCCTTTTCAATATGCAAAGAAGCAGGTTTTTTAGCGAGAGAGAAAAATTTTTGTGCTTGCAGAAGCATTGAACTGACATGCGGATAAGCAAAATCCCCAGCAGGTTCCAGCTATAACCCAGCCGTGAGTGCTGGTGAAACGCCCAAAATCTGTCTGCAGCACTGCAGCTCTCACTGCTGCAGCTGTACAGGGAGATCTTGGTGATTTCTTCAGGGAACCCAGTGATTCCACTTCTATCTCTACAGCAAGACTTCGGCGTGGTTATTAGGATATTTTTCTTCCTTAAATGATTTTATTTTTTATTTCTTTAAATCATGAAGAACTGAACCACAATCCTCAAATGCAGCTGAGATAAATAACCCAACTTTGATCACTGCTGATTCAGAGGCAGCCTCTATCCCTTATTCTGGCAGTGCAATATTTAAGCCTCACATTCTCCACCAGAGCAGCACCTGCCTTGTTTATGGGCACACCTGTAACACGCTGGTTCAGCTCGTTTACACTGGGTTTACTATGACTTGTCTTACCAACACCATACCAAAACCAGTGTGAGTGATGTGCTTCACACCTAAAATCAAAGTTAAGAATCTAAGGTGGGTTCCCAATAGCATTGCAACATGGTTTCCTTCAGCTCACGGGGATGGGCTCAAACACTGCCCCGTTCAGCATCTGTGGAGAGCTGTGAGTCAAGGTGGCTCAGCAGTGCTGGCTGCACTGAGCAAGGAAAAAGTCAGCACAGACATTTGCAGCACTCAGTGCCGGGAGAGAACAAAGCAAGAGAGGAAACCGGGGTGGAACACTGCAGGTCAGTGGGAAATATTCAAAGTTACCCTGTATCATTGCCATTTCCACCCCAAAGAGTGGGCAGAGCCATGTTCCAGAAGGGCACATTACCCAGCACTGCAGAGAGGTTTCATGCTAAACATATGGAAGAGGAATGAGTGGAGAGGTGGCACGGGGAGCATCCCTCAGGGCACCCACCTGCCCAGCATGCCCAATCTCTGCCATCCTCTCCAGACACACCTCTGTTCACCCCCCAGCTTCCTGGGCAGGAGGCCAGCAGGCTGCAGGAGACCTCTGCCACCTCCCATATCTGCACACCTTTCCACTTGTGTTGATGCAGAGCAGGGACATATCAAACACAGAGAAAAACAACTTTCTCTGCAGACAAACCCCTGCCCTCCTGCCCAGAGCTCATTTCAGTGCTCATCCCCTATGTGACTGGCTGATTTCTGGCAAATCTTTCCAAATCCATAAACCTTAGCTCACTTAATGTGTATTTAATCTCTCTGCTGTAGGTTTATGTTGGCAGTGAGCAGGGCTGGACCAGTAAG
This sequence comes from Ifrita kowaldi, assembly GCA_013398055.1. Taxonomy (NCBI): domain Eukaryota; kingdom Metazoa; phylum Chordata; class Aves; order Passeriformes; family Cinclosomatidae; genus Ifrita; species Ifrita kowaldi. The sequence continues at coordinate 270,818 of VZRS01012040.1, read as the reverse complement.
AGGAGAGAGCACCCAGTGTAGGTGAGCATTTCGGCCTCTACTTTGCAGTGTTCCCCCCTCTGCAGCACCACAACAGAGCAGGTTCCCCACACACAGTTATCTCTACCAGCAGGAACACCACTGTCTGTGCCCATGTCCCATTAGTGGTTTTCTACACTTCCCAGAACCTTCCCTGTCCCGGAGGCAATTCATAAAGTGGATACTTGGCACATACCCTCGAAAATATCTTGAGCTCTGAAGAAGCACAGTATTATCTGTCGGGAGTTTCTTTGGTTCTCTCCCACCTGCTTTTCAATCCTCAGGAACTTCCACACATCCCTCAGAGGATGCCTGGTGCCGTCACAGGGGTGTGAAGTTTTCGTATTTAAGGCGAGACTCTGGAGCAAAGAGTGTTCTGAGTGACAGTCAGACAGGGATTGACACTGCTGCAGTCTGTAAAACCAAGGTGCTGATATTAGCAATCTTTTTTTTTTTTAATTGTGATTTAGTCATACTTCATATTTTTTTCTTCTCTCTAAAAATTTTCACTTCCATGCCCAATGAGGTGGCCAAAAGTGGGGCTACATGAGGCATGTAGAGATGTCTGCAGAAGGGCTCTTGGAGAACTGAAAGCCTGTGCTGCTGCACACCAAACCCAATCCAGCAGCTGAAAGATAGTACAGGAAAAGAAACAGGCATTCTTTTTAAATAAGGACGTTGTCTTCAATCTTGGTCACCACTTGACATCACAATGCAGGGAGAAGGGGGAGGAGCAGAGGGACAGCAGCTGCTGGACACCAGAGAAATGCCAAACAAGGCAAGGCTTTAAGGGGAAAAAAAAGGGGGAAAATGAATGCCAAACTAAGAGCAGGCAGGAGTGAACATGTGACAGCACAAAGAAGCGTCACCTTCTCCAAGTCCCTCAAACTATTTTTCACACCCAGAAAAACACTCTCCCCTTCCTCTGTGGCAAAAGGCTTTGCCAATGGGCTGGAGTGCAGGAAGGATCTCAGCAGAGCCACATCAGGGATTTGTCTGACATGTTGAACACAGGTGTCACCTTAATACAGGGTTTTACCTATAGAGATTTTTATCACCCATTTGCTTTTCCTTTGTTAAATGAGCCAAGCTACACCCGTACAAACCCCAGCTCTGTGTTATTCAATAATGGGCTATTCCCCAGCCCAGTGTTCCTGACACTGTTCACAGCAACCCACCATCAAAGATGGAAAAATAAAAAAACAACCATCCAATGCCTGAGTGGAGCATTTTGCTGCCTGTCTTTCATATCTGCAGGCATTGAAAGGGCCTTTTTCCTCCTTATATTTCCCCTCTAGCCACCCAGGGGCTCCCTGACACTAAGTGTGGGTCATGTTGTTGCCTCTGCAAAGCCGTGGGGACCAGAGGGGAACTGGGGGAAAAGCTAAGGAGTTGTTTTCCCCCGGTTGGGTCACATTTGGGAAGGAACCTGCAGAGCCCCAGGGGAGAGAGGAATCAGCTTTATCATCCTTAGTGAGATGAGGCTTTACTTTGGCTCTGTGTAAAGCCAGGCTCCAGCATGGGACACCACCACGCCTCCTGCTCCCGCACCCTGTCCCCAACCTCTGCTGAAGATGTCCTGACTGTAGAGCAAAGAGTTTTCTGCCCCACAGCACAGCGACTCTTCAGCTCTTTAGGACAAAAGGGCTACTTTACCCTGTATCCCAGAGTGTCACCTCACTAGGGACGGCAAGCGTGTTTTGCTGTAGCCATTTCGGAGCAGTGCAATGAGAAAGGGCCTCACATCCTCCCAGGAGGGGCACAAGGGATGGGGCAGAACAGTTCTCAGCTCCAACCCTGACTCCAGTGCCCCCAGAGCAGGCGATGAAGCCCTGTGGAGGTGTGCACCAGACATCCCAGAAAAACCCTGTGGATCCACGCTGAGGCAGCCACTGGTGACATTGCCAAGAATGGAGCAACCCAAAACAACCCAGTGTGGGCCAGCTGGCATTAAGCCACATACATGCACCAAAAAAGGAGAGTGATTTTATTGTTTTGTCCCATAAGACCAGTATTCCAAAAGGAAAAGGCAGGGTTGTTTGTAGAAATGACATTGCCAAGTGCTTTTTTTCCACCTCTCCCCTTCAAGGACCACTACTGTCCTCCTAACTCTGAGGGAACAGGCAGGGGAGGGAGTTTTGTTGAAAGGCACTTCAGCATGAAGTGCCTGACTTGGCGACGGGGCCTCCTGGGAGTTGTAGTCTTGTCTTCTCCCATCCAATCGCTTTTTTGGGCAAAATTCCACAGCAGTGTAATACCTCCCATGACACAGCAGCAACCCCCCTGCACGCTCAGGGGACAGCGGGACTCCTGGGCTTTGGTTCCTACAAGACAAACCCGGGGGCTGCTCAGGATCCAAACCTTATCAGATTTGGCCAGAATATTTCAGTTTTCTTTCACACCCTTCTCCTCTCACAGAATTCCCATGGAAACATAAACAAAGCTCTTGCTGTTTGGGTTTGGTTGGGGCTTTTTTCCTTCTCTCGGCGGGAGGTGGGAGTGTGGATGAAAGTGGTAAATGAAAAATTTAAAAATCCGGCCCCCGCGGAAAAAAAAAAAAGAAAAAAAGAAAAAAGAAAAAAAAGAAAAATATATTGAATAATTCATGAGATACGCTGTCTATCTTGATTTCCCCTGCAGCAGTGCATCTCCCCTCTGAATCACCCCTTCAGAGCCTCAGGGGACAGAAACGCGCCTCAGAGCTAAAATAATACGTATTTCTTGTATCACAAACTTGCTTTTGGCCAGGAAATGCCCGAATCCAAGCTATCCCGCCCTTTTCCTCACTGGTGCATCGTTCCACAAGATACCTGGATGCCACCGTGTGGCAGCTGCCCCGAGCAGCGGTGGAGGGACAAGGATACGGACAGGGCTGCAGGGAAAGGGAAGGCTTTAAGGGGGGAAAAAAAGGGTGAAAATAAAATAGAAAGGAGGGCTGCGGTTTTTTTGCAGCAATTCACAAAACTTCAAGGAATGCCAAGCACGTCAGTACATGAAGCACAGGATCTGGAGGAAGGAGAGAGTGCAAACCAGCTCCGTATGGTGTTGAGCTCAGACACACACTGTCTTTCTATTTAAAGCCCTGCAGGAACGTGAATGCCAGGTTTCAGTGAGCTCAACAAGTCCCTCTGAAAACAATTTACACGGTCCTCTCTACCACAGGGTCGGGTTATCTGACAGCTTTTAATGCCTTACCATTCCCACACAGCAGGATACAACCCACCTTTTCCTGCTGGAGGACTGAAGTTTGGATCTGGAAAGGCATTTAATTAATGACAGAGACCAGTGGGACTTCCCTGGGGTCCAAATCAGCTTTGGGATGAGGACATGGGCTGCAGAGTGTTTAGTGCTGCTGCTTGCCCACCCCTCCCTTTTCCCTCCACGTGGGAAACAATGCTGGGTGGAACCCTGAAGATGAGGATTATGCTACCAACGCTGTGTCCCCAGGCACATCCTGCAAGCCAAACCATCCTGGCAAGGCCAGAACATCCTTCCTCCTCTACCAGCACCCTGAAACTGTCTCCTGCCAGGAGGCAGCAAGAAGAAAGCCATACACAGCCCAGGGTCGGGGTATGCCTCATTCTTCCATCCTCTGCCTCTGGGGAATGCCTTATTTTCCCATTCAGTCCCTCTGGGGTATGTCTCAGTTTCCCCATATCTACCTCAACAGCACTGCTTCTCATTTATTCCACGGTGCAGTTCACTGAATGGAGAATTACATGTTTTATCATTTGTCCATAACAGGTTGCCAAGCCACCGTGTTATTATTAGCAACGGGAAAGGAACTAAGTAAATTATTCTTAAATTATGCAATGAGCACTTGAGTAAGCGTTAAGTAATGAGCGTTCCTTTAGCGAGGAATCCAAGCGAGACACTCTCCACCCATTTTGTTAACAGACAAAGTCTTATATAAGCTGGATGTTACATAAAACCATAGAACAGGGAGCTGGAGCACTCCCCCACCTTTGGGGGATAGGTTTGCTGCAGCCCACGGATACCTGAGCTGACCCTGAAGCAGCTCTGAGCGAAGAGGCGGCTGATGGCCAGGCCTGGAGCTGGCAGGAGCCAGGGGCAGGGACAGAGGTGTCCTGTGTGTGCTGCCACCAGCCCTGAGCACGGCTCGGGTGGCCAGTCTGGATTTGCCCTCGCACTGTTGCGGGAACAGCCCCTACAGTGAGGCGCTCCAAGCAGCTTTATCATCCCTGGGATGATACAAGAACGTGTCTCTGTTCTTGTGTGGCAGGGCAGGCTAAGCACCACCCAACCCTAGGGTGTAATCCCTAGGGAATTATACCCGGTGCTTAAGAAGGAGCACGCAAGCGGGGCATGGTTAAGGGGAACCTCCTCTGCGGCTCTCCCCGTCTCCAGGGATCTGCAGGAAAGGGGCTTTCCAAGACAGAAGTTCTGTCTTTGTAGTTTCCCAGCTCCTGGCAGCTGATTCTTTCAATAACTTCACAGGTCAGTTCTTAAGTCCTCGTGAACTTTCAACTTCCGCCACATCATGCGACAGAACCCACCAGTATTTACCACAATTTATCTGCAGAGAAAAGGGGATCCACATCTTCCAACATCAACTACTAGAGCTAAAAAAAGTAAGCTGGTAGGGAGTGCAGCCTCTTCATCACATCTTGTGTGCTGAAAGCTTGTCTGTCTAGAGAAAAATCATCTGTCTCCATAAAGAAATACTTTTCCTCCCCAGACATCTTGCATCCCACCTTAAAATGCACAATTCCAACACTCGGCAGAATCAGCTGACAGCAGTGGTTGCTTCCTAAACACGAGGTCAAGAAAAAGTCTCAGAGAAGAGAATTTGCAATCCTCTTCATAGCCCAGATGCCAAATCCTCCTTGAAGTGCAAGTATCAGATGCAGTTGCGTGAGAAATCGAGGACATTTATCTGGTTGGGGGGAAGAAAACGGGAGAGAAAGATCTTCAGGCACGGGATTGTTGGGGCAGGCAGAGCAAAACGTGTCAGGAGTTACTCTCTGGACTACAAAGGAGCTATTCATGGCTGCAATCAGTTTGCTTTGCAGTACTTGCAGGAACATGCCAAGACGGCTCTGTGATTCTGCCCGACTGACTTAGCGTTTGTGATTTGCCTGACCTTTCCTCTAAATAAATGGGAGCCACACAGAGGGAATTTCGATGCAAGTCCCCTGCATCTATAGCATCCTCCCTGGCTGCAACCCACTGGCTTCCTGGGGCTTTGTTTTAAAGGAGAGACAGACAGAAGGCAGGCAGGAGGGGAAAATGAAGAAATGAAATGCAAGCTGTCTGGCCCACACAATTGAAAAAAAAAAAAAAAAGAAAGAAAGAGAAATCAGAATAGCCTGGCTTTGTTTTCTGTCATGTTATTTATCTTATTTCGGAATTAAATCCAGATGACATAGATAAGACAGGGGTGACCCCTAGTGCCCTCTCCAGCTGCAGCTTCCACTGTTATTCCCTGTATTGATATTAGAGCATAAACAGAGGGAAGAAGCAGCACCTTTCAGATTTGTTCTTCATTCACAAAGCCTCTCTCTCCCCTTTCAGAAACAAGATCTCATTTCCTCTCACTACTGAAACTCTATCACTGCGAGGCATTCACTGCAGCATCCCTTTGTGGCTGTTGTCTAGGAACAAAATTAAACACATTTACTTGTGTAAGAACTTACTATATTCCATTGACTATTTATCATAGTACATTTATATTTATCACCTTACATAATAGAAAGAAGAGCCTATTTTGCCAACTCCAGGCTTGTCAATAGCTAAGAACAGCCAAACTCCTAAGAAGAGACCTTTGTCTTGTAAAAAGTGTATTTTGCAGCACCAAGGCACTGAAAGGAGCGAGTCTTTCCTGTGACAGCCATCAGTATGCACCAGTTTTTTTTTGTCTTTCATCAATGTCAAAACTCTCTGTTCTTGTGAATCAGCCTGCACCAGACATACCCTGCTCACTGTGCTGGGTGATGCTCATCAGGGGCTTTTCCTTGTGTTATTGAGAGGGAACAGCTCCTCTCTCAGAAAAAACCTTGAGACACCCCCTCACAGATTACTTTGGGATGCAGGATTTTTCTTGAGGAAATAAATGAACTTAGCACAAGCCTGAAAGATTTTTAGCTTCCTGTAATGTGAGCGCTTTGGGCACTTCCTGCCCTGCTGAGATTGGGCCTGTGCCCACCAGCATCCAGCGTGGGTGCTGCCACATCTCAAAGTTTCAGGTATTTAATGGGATCTCATCAGGCAAAGAAGCCACCTGCTAACAGTCCCCACGGCGACATCTCTATCCTCAAGAGAGCAGCAAACTCCCCTGTGCAGCATCACAACCTGCCACAGATTTATCTGATGCCTCTTCAGCTCTCTATTTCTTGCCTGTGCCTTGCAGGCTGGTGTCAGCACTGGCAGCCACCACCCCAGCACCCCTCCTGCTGCACCAGGGCTCCTCTGCAGAGCCTGGATCCTCAGAGCTGGCACCCTCACTGCCCGAGCCCCGGGAGCACTTTGACACTTCCCAAAAGCAATTCCCCAGCCCAGCCTTGGGGAATCCTTGGGAGCCACAGGGCATGACACGTTGTCTCACCCCCATCACCACCCAGCTGGCACCTCCTTCCCCTTTTGCCACCCCCCAGCCCATTTCTTCACCAGAAACCACTTCCAGGTCTCGGCCAGTCCTTTCTCCCCAACATCTTTTTGCTTTCACCCAGCCTCCCTGGTCATTAATCCCCAGAGTTCCCTCTTAAGCCTCCAGGATTTCTGCTGCCCCCATCACTTCCCCAGGCAGACAAACACCACCACCCCCCTTCCCAAACCAGCCTTTTCCTGGCATTTGTATCTGTGACTCAGCCCAAGTGAGGTTGGATCAGCCCAGGTGGGGCTGGTTGATGCCCCTGTAACAAGTGTTTTACTCATTGCACGGCTGGGCTGGCTGCAACTAAAACAGCTGCATTTCTTCCAGTTTCAGCAAAAGTTCATAATCTGCTCTGGACATAGAATTATAGAATGGTTCAGGTTGGAAGGGATCCTAAAGCCCATCCAGTTCCATCCCCTGCCATGGGCAGGGACACCTTCCACTATCCCAGGTTGCTCCAAGCCCTGTCCAGCCTGGCCTTGGGCACTGCCAGGGATGGGGCAGCCACAGCTTCTCTGGGCACCCTGTGCCAGGGCCTCCCCACCCTCACAGGGGAGAATTTTTTTCCTAATAACCAATCTGAACATGCCCTCTGCCAATTTGAATCCAATACCTCTTGTCCTTTCACTCCAGGCCCTTGTCCAAAGTCCCTCTCCAGCTCTCTTGGAGCCCCTTTAGGCACGGGAAGGGGCTCCAAGGTTTCTCTGGAACCTTCTCCTCTCCAGGCAGAATGCCCCCAGCTGTCTCAACCTGGTTCCAGAGCAGAGGTGCCCCAGCCCCCTGACTATCAAGGATATAATACTGCTCTACTTATGTGCCTGTTCTCTGGATCATTTTCCCCTGATTTTGTAACTCTGGGTTCCCATGTTCCCTTGTTTACATTAAAAGCAACAGTTTCTGAATTGAAGTTCCTCCTAATGTTTTATTTTTAAAGTAGGTTTCAAGGAGGGGTATGAATTGTGCTAGTCATTGCATAATTTTGGTATTATCTGGTGGAAATCTCACTTGCTTCTGAGACATGCTGTGCTTCCCAGCATGACACCAACTCTGCATTGCTCTCATGTCTCTGGATCCAGCACTGCTCCAACCTTTCCACTTTCTTTCTTTCCCCACTCTGTTTTAAAGATATGCAAGTATCTCATCCTCAGAGCCACTGTTTGCTTCTTTCACAACGTTCCATGTTCTTTCTCCTGAGTTTATTTTCCTTGTTAGCTTTAGTAAACACCATTTTTCTTTATTGCTGTTCTGGCTGTATATGATCCCATGCAGAGAAGGCACTATAAAATCTCTTTCTATAACAAACATATCTTTCTATAGGTGCATTTTTCTCTATATTCTTGTTTTTGCTTGGTGCTAGCTCTGTGTATCCCAGTGATGCTCTGCATCTAAAACAATCTGTCAGCTTACATGTGCCTGTAAGTAGTGGGAGTATTCGTTTTGAATATTTTCATTAAACTCTAGCTTTGTTCCCTCACAATGTTAAAATGCTCAGAATTAGCTCACCACTTTAATATTTGATTATCACAGGAACGAGCTTTTCTGCATGCTTTCGCACTATTCCACTTTCCAGCTTCCTCACATCCTTGTTCATACTGTTGGAAAGTTACTCTTGTGAAGTGAAAATGCATTCTTGGGTGTCACCTGAATGTCAGAATATGAACCAGGCAATGCTGAATTTGACACAAATCCAAACACTGAACCAGTCCTTCATCAGGTAAAGTAAAATCATCATCATTAAAAATGCTTTCACTAAAGACAGGAGGTTTTTTCCTTCTAAAGGCTATACTGGTTCAAGGAAACCGTAAATTCTGTGATTCGCCTGACACTGCAGGTCAGACTAGATGATCAGAATAGATTATTCTGGTATTCATGCTGAAAAACTTACAAATATCCGGACTAACTGCAACTGCATCTGGTAGAGAGATGGTCAGAGAAGATAAGGGAGTTGCTGCTTCTGCTCTTAAATGCTCCAAATTCACCTACAGTCCTTCTGAGACAGCCACTTGTCCCCCAGAAATCAGTAATGCAGCTGCTTTCACGTGTTTTCTTTTTTGTCTGAGCTGTAAGTTTGCTGTTCAAAACTTTGTTAGAAAACTGCACTCGATCCTGCTGGTGATGGAGAGCCAGTGCTTCACCAATGATTATTGTTGCTTTAGTGTCCCCCCAGCTTCTGACTCCTGTAAATCAGAAGTTGACTCCCTCAGAGGAGTTTGGAGAGCCAGAGGCAGCTCCCAGACCTTGCTCCTTCATGTGCTCAGCAGTGAGTGCTTCTGCTGAAGTCCCTGTGCTGGGGCCATGGGTTTCAGCAGCCAGGACGGCTCCGTCCCCTCTGGCCACCACCCTGACTCTCACAAGGCTGCACACTCTGTCTCACTGGGAGCCCAGGGGCAGGGAGGCCACAGGAAAGAGGATTTTTAAGTGGTGGTCCATTGGATGGATTGCAATAGGAAAAAAATGGGGTCGAATGAGTCATGAAACTTTTAACACACCATGAGCTGGAAAAACCCACTGGACACGCCATGGCACTGCACAACATAGGGAAAGAGAACATGGGATGAAGCAGATTCCACCCCCCAGCTCAAAGCCCATGAAGAAAGGTTATCTTTTTCCTGCTGAAAATCCATCAGGAAGCAGAAAGCTAGTCTCAAAAAAGTCATTATAGTATTTGCCAAGCACACATGCAAAAAAAGCAATCAGAAATGCTGGGTGCTGCCTTTCCAGAGTTTAGACTGAACTCAAAGCTGCTATCAATCCCAGTTCCCCCCACTCTGCTCCTAGTTTGCTCAGGCCCTCCACTAAAACCAGTAGCATAATTCTCTATTCCTCCTTTTTTCCCCTCCAACTTCCAGTTGTTTTGCACACTTCAAGTAAAACATGTAAAACCAGACTTTGCCATAGGGTGAAAACTGAGAAAGGAAGGACAAGTGAAAAATAAAATCCACAAAACAATTAAAGAAAGACAGAACCTGACACATGAAGCCCAGGAAGAGTCCACTTAATTATTTCTGTTTGTATTCACCAGCACAGGAGCTGCACGGCCCTCAGAAGAGCAGGCTGGGGGTATATGCTCACCTTCCTTTAATTCCATCCATAAATCTGGGAGGAGCTGAGCATTACAAATCTCAGCATGCTCGGCAGATAAAAACACCCAAGTGTACAGCACGGGATGAGTTGCCTTCACGTGGAAGCTTTTCTGAAGGCAATAACTGGTCACAAGTGGGGCTGGGACCAGCGTGTGGAGCAGGAGGGTATTTACTGATGTGAGTGAAATGCCCATTTGCCCAGCTAGCCCACCAGGTCCTCTTTAAGCAGAGGGAAAAGTTAAAGAAAAGACATTGACAAGTTTTGCATTTCACCCAGTTTTTGCACCTCCTTAGCTGCCAATCGGTGTTCCACTGTAGATTTCTGACAGTTATTAGCAAATACATGAAGAACAGTGACAAACTGACAAGCCAGTGGCACGCAGCCTCAGAGGTGTCAGTCTTTATTAAACCTTCAAATGAAAGTGGCCCTGAAGTGCCAGATTCCCATTTTACCCTCTGTCACACTAACTGAGGGAACATAAACCTGACCCAGAACCGGTTCTTCAGCAATTTAATTGTAAGTATCACGTACAGCAGCTGGTAATGCACACCCAGAAATGGGCTGTTTGGCTTTTACTTTATTCTTTAACCTTATTCTTTAACTGTTTGCTTTTTAACTTTCTGTCAGTCCCTAATGCATACCTGGATACCCAGTGATTTCAGAGAAGCCAGAGGAAGGTCACTGCTGGAATTTTTTGGCTCTCCTGCACGTAGGTGGATGACATGAATTCGAGGGGTTTGGTTGGCATCTGCTCCACAGCCCTCAGTTTCCAGCCGAGAACACCAGAGGTTTCTGTGCTCATTAAGGGGCCGGCATTTATTTGGGAGTCACACCACCATTCCTGGTAGGTCCAGGCAGGTCCTTATGCAAATGACCAGCGTTTACTTGGAATTTGCATTAATGTGTAACTGAAAAGCTGCTTCCAAGGATATCTGTTCCCAAATCTTTGGCTTCTCCCCATAACCAAACATCTCCGGGCTGGTTTAGGGGAGCGGAGGCTGCTGCAGGGTGTGATTCAGAGCTGCACGTCAGTGTTTGGTATTGACTTAATAAACTAAGGGCTGCCGTGAGCAACTGCCCATCCCAGATCCAAACACCCTTATCTCCTGGCAGCGCTGTTCCTCCTGCATTTAAAGCAAAACTACGCTTTGGAGGCAGGAATGAAATCAAGCCGACGAGGCAGAAGACAGCTTCACATCACTTTCTCCTGCTGCCTGTGGAATTCCCAAAATTAACCATGCCATCAATGAGTACCCCATTGAGCCAGCCCCAGCAAACTCCCTGCTCCAGCCAGCCAGCACTTACCTGGATCTGCATTGAATTCCCTCCAAAGCCCCCAGGAACGATGTGAATGCTTGGGCATTAATCCATGGGAAACTCTGAGATCCCAGCACTGTGCCGTGGATGCAGCTGTCTCTGAAGCCCTTCAGAGAGGACCTGTGAGGCAGCAGCACTGCTCTGGGCCACAGATGCCCCACGAGTGGGTGAAGTGGAGAGATAAGTGGGTGAGGACACGCCAGCGGCAGCGCGGGATCGCCCGGTGCAGCTCCAGCTCCGGGGCGCTTCCTCTTTTCAACGTCACTCTGGTGTTACACGGAAGGACCAAACAGCAAGTGGTTCATGGTCTTTTTCTTCTTCTTTTATAATAAGTAGTTCAATTCTTATTGTTTTAAATGTAGGGAAAAAAATTGTGTAATATTCCTGCATCTAACTTTATGAAACAGAAAGGAAAACTCTCCTGCAGTTTTCAGAAAACCAGGCGAAGCTAGGACCCTGGCCAGCCATTCTTCATAATTTTTGATAGATCTGTGCTGTGAGGGCACTCACACTACTTTAAAAGTGGGTGAACAGAGGCAGGCAAGTGAGGGACTGCACAGTGAATGCTGAGGAAAAGGTGCTTCAGGACTGCAAGTGCTGGCGCAGAACACCCAGCCCAGGTACAGCGTGCTCCTCTGGTATGAAACCACTGGGGTGTTTCAAAGTTGCTAAAATATCTTGTCAGTGTGGCTCTGCTTTTCTTCTGCTGCCTCTGGTGCCTGGCTGGTCCCAGGGGAGCCAGGTGCTCGCAGCATCTGCTCCCGCGGGACACAGCCAGCACCAGGAGGCTTCCTGAGAACAATCTGGGGAGGGAACACACTCCACGATCACTGAGCAAGACAGCTGTGGAATATTTAGGTGTCCAAATACTGAGTTTTGTGCAAACAAGTGGCAAATGGGGATATTTCTGATGAACTCTTCAGAAGTGCTTCAATCTAGATGTTGGGATGGTTGTCTTATCTTTATTCTGAGTGGCTTTTCTTTTCCATTTCCTTTTTCTCTTGAAGGGCTGAACCCACAGAGCAAAGCTCTCCTTAAGCTCCGGTAAGGATGAAGAGGGATGCTGAGATCCCCCGGGAGAGATCTGAGAGAAAAACTGCCTGGAAACAGAGTACTGGAGGAAAAAAAAGGCAATAAACCCTAAGTTTATTGTATTCAGGTCGGTATTTATATTAGTGATAGCCCTGTTTGAAGGTCAGTATTTGTTTCAGCAAACTTGCTATCATGAGCAGCTGAGTCATTCTGCCTTTTGCACACGGGGAGAAGCACTCTCCTTGTGAAACACCAGGACTGACTTTTTCATGTTTTCACCCCAAATCCCACCGTGTTTTTAAAGCACTGGACACACGATGCTGCTCATTGCCCAACTCCTCTGGCTTGCTGAAAACCCAGCCTGGCCTTTCTGCACTGCAAACACCAGCCTGGGACCTTCTACCCTGCCGGTGACACACTCCCCTGATTTTGGGGAGGCTTCTTGTCACTCCAGACAAGGCCGTGAGCTTTCAATCTTTTGAAAAGCAGACTTCGGAAGGATGTTGTAAAAGGCTCCCCTTTCCTTCTAATTGCAAAAAAAAACGGGGATTCCTTCAGGAGATTACAGCCCCCCCCCATTCAAATAGGGCTGTGTAGGGTGGTACCGCCATTAATGACTTTGCTGATGGAGACAGCGCTCGCACAATGATAGTCCGGGCAAAGGCTGGCTTTAATTAGGAATACTAAGAGTCGTTAAGTGATCAAGTCACATGGAGCAGTACGGAGATTGCTTCGGGCCATGGAGTTCAGTCCTTCCTTTAAAAATCTTTCCTAAGACTGTCCCCCTGGGAGGAGGAAGCCAGTGGAGCACTTGGCATCACCGTTCCAGCAGGAACCACAAACGTGTCTGATCAGAGGCTACCGAGGAGGATTTTGTGGTCTCTTAAGAACAGACATGCTGAAATATTACTTCAGTGGAGACACGCAGCTGAGGAGGGCAATTCTAACATTCTCACGCAGTCCCCAAAACACTTAATTTAACACCAGCCAGCCCTTTAAACGGCACTTTTGCTTGGGATGTTGTAGTTCTATGAAAGTGGAAGCGGTGCCCTCAGGCACTGACCTCAGATGCTCTCCTCTGACTATGCACAGAGCTGTGATGGGGCAGGAGCTGTGCTGAGAAGGATGCCTTGCCCCCCACCACATTCCCCTCCTGCTCCCAGTTTGCTGCAGGAGGGCAAATGGGAGGAGGAAGCCTTTCGAAAGATGCAACAGACCCAGCAAGCCTTGGTTCCTGGTTTGGGGGAAGATACATTGTCTTCTGGGAATTGTAGTTCCAGGAAACACGAATTTGCAGCCTTCCTGGAAAGGTGAGCCAGGAAAGCTGGCAGCTTGCAGCTGTTTCCATAGCTCCAGTGCAAGGGAAAATGTGTTGAAATTGAGGAAAATTTTTACAGGCAACTCTGCTTGGAAATTAGCAAGCTCCAGTAGGAAAAGTTGAACATGTTTAGGAGAATCAGACACCAAGAAAGAAACTCTTTCTGCCATGATGAGAATTGGAAAAGGGTGGTGTTTCATGGAGTCTCTACTCATAGGGAAACTAGGCCTGGGGTTCCCTGGGAAGTTTGAAAGCTGCTTGAGGAGAGAGCATTGGCTGGCCAGAGAGCCAGGCACAGCTGAGCCCTCATGGCTTAATGGGCATGAAAATATTCTGCCAGAGTTGAAGAAAGTATGTTTGCAAAATAGAAATGGAAATTTTGGACCCCAATCTGCACCATCTTGGCAGAGGAGAAGAGCTGCTCCTGTTGCTTTTGCCTGGGGATGAGGTGCCGGGCAGAGCAGTACACAGAAATACGGACACAGCTGGAAGAAGAACCCGTTGGTGCGAATGAAGAATTACTGACAGAAAGTGCACAGCGGTTGTTTGTGGTTTCCAGAAGCCACCGCAGTGTTTGCAGGCTGAAGGAGGCAGAGGAAGTGTTTCTATGGACGACTGAAGAAGTGAACCCAGCACAGGCGTCAGGCTGGTAAATCAGGGAGCGAACAGAGCGCTTGCCCACAGCTTCAAATGCTGTTACAGGGAAAGTAATTTATATTCCTCTCCTGGAAAAGACTATTATGTCCTTGTTTGTGAGAAGAAATGCTGTCCTCTGGCTATGCAAAATTCCACACAGCATGTTCTGTGGAAAGCCTAAATGCATTATCCAAAAGTCCTGGAGCCCACTGGGGGAGCCACCACCTTCCATCACTCCGCTCAAGCCCACTTGCACAGCCACCAGCCGTGCACACTGTCACTCTTGGGGCTGTGCCTGGCCTTGGCTCAGTGCTCTGCATGTCCCAGGGGCCCAGGCTGTTGGTAGAAAGTCATATTTATGGACAAGCAACTCAGCTGGGGAGGGCTTGGTTTCAGCACTGAAACCAAAACTCATGTGTGGCTGCTGCAGCGCGTCCTCTGCAGCCTCTCCGAGCTGGGTTAGGAGGGCTTGGTTGAAAAACTGCCATTACTTACCCTGCCCTGGTGGTTTGGGGTGCACCATCAATGGGAGTAACTGCACTCACCAACTGAACACTAAATAACTGGAAATAATAATCAGTGAGGACATTTATGAGCTGAGTGAGGCCCTAGGACAATAAAGGAAGCTTGATGGTAGCTCATTCATTACCATCTGCACATATTGGCAGTTAAGCTGACACCAGCAGTCAGAGCCACAGGCCTACAAGACCTCTTAACATTATTTTCCGCTTTTACAAATTTAATTAGCTCTTTCCCCCTCAAGCAACAAAATACCAAAATGTTTTTTTTCCCAGGTAATGTAGCCATTTTCTAGGTAAAGTGGAGAGAACACTAAAGCAGAAAAGCCTATATTAGAACTGTTATTCCCATTTTCTACATGGACATTTTGGCAAAAGCTTCTTCTCTGAAAGGAACAGTTTTTTGTTCAGTGCCATAACTCATGGGCTTCTAAACCAGAATGCTGATGGATTGAGTCTCAAAAGATGGGATTTAATCCGATTTCCCACATCTTTCTCCAGCTCTACCAGGCTGCTGTAAACTTAGACAGGAACAGTCAATGTCTGTTTCAAGAATAAGCTGTGTTGATCTCTGGTTCTCCTTCGCCACAGCTGGCAGTTCCACAGGGCTCTTGCAGTTTTTGGAGGGGACATTTTGTGTTGCAGGAGAGCACTGAGCAGCACTGTGAGGAAAGGGTCAGAACAAGATAACACCTCACAACCCAGCAGCGCCTCCCGACAGAACATGGGTGGTTCAGTCTCCAGAAATCAGTGCTGGCCTGAGCAGGCTGCCTTTGACAGGACAGCTTTGGGACAGCTGTAGCCAACCCCAGGGTGTTCCCAGATAAGAGACAGATAGCAGTGCGCTGCTGGAGCCCTCATTCAAGGTCTAGGTTCAGCCAGCAGTTCATGTGTTGATTCCTGCAGGAAGATAATCCTTGTGCCGCTAAGGCAGTCTGCTTTCCAGAACAAGCTGGTAATGGAGCTATTCTTTCTGTTAATTATGCTGTCCAAACAGAACCTTGTGGACCTGATTTTCTGCTATTAGAAAGAGAAAGGTAATCATACCAGCATACAAATGACAAGACTGAGTAAAGACTCACCTACTGTACCAGCAGTTCAGCCTGTCTTTCCCAGAAAGAAAATGATTCACATATCCCATGACACCATCCCACCATGCAGTTTTCCTGGGATCCTGGATTTCCTAATATTGTGACGTCTGATCCCAGTTTGTGGTGAATGAAGTGATGTTAACTGACCAGTTATTCAGTATATCATCTCAGGGGGAGCATTAATACCTTCCCTGTTCAGTGGTGCAATACCTCATGCACCAAACGCACCTTAGCCTCAGTAAGCCTTACAGAATCCTTACGAGGGTTTGGGAAAACCAGCAAGAAGACCTTTCAACCTTTCACCCATAATAAGCTTTCAAAGATGAATATTCCCATTACAGCATTTCCTGGGGGAATTTGTTCTGGCTTCCCCAGCAATACAGAAGGCACTTCTACCATCAGATATCTTTTTGATACATAGGGGCCTGGAAACCCTGCTCATCCCTACTGTCCCCTCACCAGGCTGCATTTGGGAATGAGTCATTCCTGTATTTAAACTGAAAGCATGGCAACGTCCTGGCAGATCCCTGGCTGCAAGATGGGACAAGGGGGAACAGTTTTAAACCAAAAGTGGAGAGATTTAGACTATATGTCAGAAAAAGGTCCTTTGTGAGGGCGGTGAGGCCTTGGCACAGGGTGCCTAGAGAAGCTGCCCCATCCCTGGAAGCGTCCAAGGACAGGTTGGATGGAGCTTGGAGCAGCCTGGGATAGTGGAAGGTGTCTCTGCCTGTGGTTGGAAGGAGATGATCTTTAGGATCCCTTTCAATCCAAACCATTCCACGATATCCAGAGTGAGCAATAGGACATCCACCAGCACCTCATCCCATGCTGCATCACCTCCACCCTGGGGACACCCCGGGTTTGCCCTCCAGCAGCAGGGGATGGAGAGCACAGGGGCACATTTGCCTTACACAATAAAAGAACAACCAAAAGGCTCCAGCTCTGCCTTTCTTTGACAGAAAGGCAGCCAGAGAACTGCCCTCTCCCACGAGCCTGGTGCTCAGCCTATGAGATAATACAGGCTGGCCTTTTCTTTGCAGCTGTATTGTTTTAGTGCTTGGAAAATAGCAGCAGGCTGAGCAATGAGTCATCTGTCACTAGATGGGGTTAAAGTAATTTCCGTTTTCTGTTGCCATGGGGAAATCAACGTCCTAAGATTTGTCCTTTCTCCCACTCAAACACGTGGGAGTAGAAAGCCTGAAACCCAGCAGGACTAAACATTCTTTAAAATTATTTTTTATATTTTTTTGTCCCCTTATAAACAAACTTCCCTCCGTGGCCTTGCAGCTGTCAGTCTGTTCCTGGAATCGTCCGGTTAACAATGTCATTCCCCTTGGGTTGCAAAAAGTCCAGAAGCAGAGTTTAAGTAAATATTTGACATTCATATAGGAGTTGCTTCATGTTATCACTTGAAGAGTCTCTTTTTCTTGTAAAGTTTTACATGTGTGTTAAAGGGGGAATTATAAACTCGATATTATACAAACAAAGTTAAAACTTTGAAGGAAAAGTAAATTAAAGTGGCAGCTTCCCCAGCATATAGTGTCAGGATATAGTGACTAACAGAAACAGGAAAGAGGAAATTACAGTAAATACCGTTTAAAAACCTTGCTAATGTATAGCTTATATGAGTAGCAGCACAGCAACATCTAGTGTTGATCGGGAATATAGCTGGAAGTTATCGCACGCTTTGTTAATGGTGTTTTGATGAAATTAAGTGTTTCCTGGACCATGACACCACTGCCCAGCCTCAGCTCCTTCTCCCCTGCGTTCCCTGCTGTGTCAGCTCCATGTCACTGCCTGCGTTAGCTCTGCACAAGTGCAGTACCCTGGTCACACTCTCAGTCTGCCTGGACCATCAGGAGAATCACTGGGCTTCTATTTAAGCACCAACTCAATAAAGCTACAGATTTAAATGCAATTCAGTGCAACAGTGGCCAACACTTTTAGCATCTGGACTGAAATTGAGAAAGCGATTCCCACCTGGGAACTGATCCCTTTACCAGTAAACACTGCTGTCAAACTGGCAGAGCACTCAGAGTTATTCCTTTCCCTAGAAAGGAGTGTGCAAACATAAGGTTGCCACTCTAAGTGGTGTGTCAGAGTAGGCCCTGCTTTCACCCTCCTGTATTTCCCCACAAACGCAGGGATTAGTGTATTATGCACAATTAAAGACAATCTATAAAAAAAATTGATTGAGGTGCATATTGAATCTCTCACCAATATCTCATGCAGACACCTCTTTTTATTTAAACGACACCTGAGGCTCAAAGTTAAGTTCTTGCTACTTAGCTCTTCTGTAGGTATACGGTATGGATTAGCATTAATTTCGTTTTGATTACTTAAATTTAACTAAAATAATCAAGTTTAACTTAACATTAGTTTAGTTTTTTTAGTTTAACTTTTAATGACTTCGTTAAACTCTCACAGGTTTGGGTTTTTTCATATAAGCAAACCTTTATATCAGGGCTCACTGTGGACTATTTAAATGAAATAATTTGTCCACTTAGATTACAGCTCCTACTACGTGAAGTTTGCTTCATCTTCAGTAAGATAATGTCCTTTAGGTCTTCTCAAACAAAACAAAATTAATGACTGGCTGCTTTCCAAGTCCAGCTGTCTTGCAACCCTCTGTGAACAGATTTTTTGCCACATTTAAGTTTATTACACGATCTAATTAGCATGACTGTGTAGGTGCGTGGAATGCACTGGAGGAGAGGAAAAAATACAAGTGTACAAAATTTTGTTATATAATTTGCTATGGGAACGTGATTATTTCAGAGACCTGGATCGCTCTCTGGATCCTTTTCAGCAGGATTTTGGGAGCAAGCAGTTAGGCAAGGAAAAAAGAAAGGACATTCAAGTCTATCACAGAGAATGGGGCCAAGAGCAGGAAAGTCTGACTGCCACCTGATTTTTGTGGCTTAGAAATACAATCACAATTTTAAAAGGTATTAATTCTATGCTCACATTTGCTGCTTTTGCCTCAAGAAAAAACAATTCAGCAGAATTCAATGCCTGACTGGAAGTGAGGACTTCAAGCTTGTCAGCTACGCTCCAAGGCTCGTTCAAAATCAGAATGAAATACAGCTTCTAATTAATAGCGAGAAAATACAGATTGTTACCCACTCTGGCCCTGAGAGAGGCATCAGGGTGTCTATTGGAAACACACAGCCAGACCAGAGATCAGAGCTCTGCTTCATGTTATTAAGACATTCACACCACCCTAACGAAATTAAACGGGCAGCTCAGTAACATGAAGCGATCAGAGCCTCTTTCTTCCTCCTGCATGCATGAAATGACATTTAAAAGTGATGTGTGATCTTTCAGAGCCTCTAAAGGGGTCAGGCACCAGGCGCATCTGGCACACTGATCTTCTCATTCAGGGGCATGAAGTCATCCTCCAAGCTGCATTGCTGAGTCAAGAATGTGCAATTTTCCACATGTCCCTCCCTTTACTGACTTGCACACTGAACAGACATTAGTATTAATTTCATTGAAGATCAGGCTTATCTAAGAAAATTGCAAGCCCTGCTAATTGTGCTTTAATTTAACTAGAAATAAAACAGTGCTTAGTAAAGGGAGCTGCTGTTATTTGAACAAACACGCTCTGCACCACGCCATAAATCAACTCAGTGCTGGATTCCTCCCAACAGGGTCAATTTGGTATTAGAGTACCCTCAGAGATGTGAGTTTAATTAAAAAATTCCTACTAAATTTGCCCCCCTGCCTTCCCCAGCATGCAGAGGGGTCCTTGTCAGGGACATTGTCCCCTCAGCAGCCTGAGGTGCCACCACTGTGCACACAGGCTTGCCCTGAAGCACAGTCGTCCCATTCCAGTCTGCTTTAGGAGAAACAGGATATGCCCTGGGGCACGTGGCTGTGCCCAGTGTCACCCTGGCTGATGGCAGCATCCAGCTGCAGCTGGCAGGTCTCAAATGAGTTTGAGGATAGGATTGCAGATGATAAAGTACACAATTGCTTTGGCTCCTGCAATCAAAATATTTGCTGTGGCAGGTAGGGAGAAAGAGTGCTCCAGCAATGGGAGGTGCCCTGCTCTAATCCCTCTAAAACCAAAGGCCTTCCCTCATTGTGCCCAGGAACAGTTCCTCAGAGTGACCTCCCACCTTCAAAGCATCTCTCAAAGGTCTCAGAGCCCTTATCTTTCATATTTGGGTCAACCAAAGGCACCAACACCATTAAGTGTATGATTCATTTGATTTCAAACTACCAGCTAGAGCCTATTTCCTCTACACCAACTTGTTACACCAGCAATAACTGTCCCTGGGGAAGGTGGTCCCATGCAGTAGGACACATCCCTGTCCTGCAGAGGCTGGGTTCATGCTGGCTCTGATGGGCAGATCAGTGCTGGAAACAACCACTCAGCTGCTGTCAGCACGTCCTGTCTCTGTGCACTGGGACACAGTCTGTCCTCTTGGGGAGGCGGGTGAAGGAGCAAGTCAGAAGTCACAGGAGGGGCTTCCTGCAGCTGAAAGGGAAGAGCAACGCATTTGAGAAAAAAAAACAACCAAAAATATTCCTAGGGGTGAAGGAGCCTTATTTACCAGAGTGTAAAACCTTCTGTTTCTGTAGGAACATCTGAAGACAAACAGAATAGTGTGTGTGGTGCCAGGTAAACAGCTCCCACATGCCATGGCTACAGTCTCTAAGGAGCTGCTGTTTATTATGAGCCATCCCTGCCTCGGCCTTAGTGACAAACCCTCCCTGCAACTCCAGCAGGGAGAGGCTCACAAGGATGGGAAGAGCTTGTATGGAGTTGCCAGAGATACTTACTACCTTTGGGATTATAAGGTTTTTTTTCTCCTGGAATTCTGCCTTTTTCCCTGTGTTTTTTCTTACGGGCTCTGGTTCTTTGGACAGAGTCTCACCAGGCCCATTTAGAATGGACCTGTGGTAGGCAGAACAAAAGCATTATCAAAGGAAAGATGTTAGTGATCCTACAGAGGCATTAAAAAGTCAACTATGTCTGAATTATTTATTTCCTAGATTCTGTGAACTATATTTAAACAGCGAAATGTTCGGAATTACCTGGAGCTAAAGCGAGAGGCTCCCTGGAGGCTCTTGATAAGATTTAAACTTGCAGTAAATATTGGCATATTGATTTTTATCATGACCCGCTGATTTTTAATTTCCCTTCTCAGAGAACCCCCAAATTTTCTGTTTCTTACCCTGATTTGGATTGTTAAAAGGGTATAAAAGTAAATTAGGATCCCCCAGGTTGTGCTGGTTGTAATTGTGATAATTGTTCAGTGCTTTCCTTTGGGCCTTTGCCCAAGCTTTTGCATTTCCAAAGGGATGCTTTAAGTGATGCAGCGAGACAAGCACAACAAGCTTTAAGGAGTAAAGCTCAGGTAGGCACATGGCTGGGAAATCCTCAATACACACCTGGTGCCTGCTCCTGGAAACCAGCTGCTTGCCCAGCATAGAAGCTGGTGAATCTTTTGGGATGAGGCCCTACAGCTGCAGGAGTTCAGAGGGGCTGGTGGCCTTGTGGCAGCCCTGAGGAAGCAGAGTCAACGTGGGGGTTGAAGTAAGGGTACATCTTCTCCCCCTCACCCCAACAGAAAGATCTCCAGGGGAATCCTACTCTTGGTTTTCCAGGGAACTTGATGTTAATCTTGTGATTTCAATGCAGTGATTTAGCCATGGGGTTTTAGACTCATGTATTCCCACCACATAACTGGTAAGCCTTGACACAGTTCATTCTTTTCTTTTTAATCCAAAAGGACAAAGAATAGGTTTTTTCACAGCACTGTCATTTCTGCTGTCCTCATACCAAGGAGCTGGCTGCAGTACTTTATGGCTTCCCTACCCTTCCATCAACCTTGGGATGTTTATTTTTCTTCAAACATAGCTGTTTGCAGCATGCTAACAAGAACTGGAGATCTTTTAACACTGCTATTTGTTTACTGAAGACATCAAAGCCTTTTTATTTCCACGAGCCTCCTTTGAGCCGGCACAATCTGCAAACAGCCGCGCAACACCGAGGCGTGTTTTGTGCCGCCAAAATAAAACCACAGTGCACTGTGAAGTTACAGGTATTTTCTTATCTCAGGTTCTAAATTTAGCTCTGCTTCATCCCTCATTCCTCAGCTCCTCAAACTGTTTGTCCCCAACCCAGAACCCTGCAGTTCCAGCAGACCTTCCTGTGCCTGTTGGGTGGAGGGACACAGCTGCCAACGTGGACTGTGGCAGGGATAGCAGCTAATCTAAAACAAATATTTCACAACACCTATGAGCAGAAGCATTTCCCTGTTTCACTTTGATGGCCGAGATGCTAACGGGAAGCAGCACTCCATATTTACTGTTAGGTCCTGTCAGCTTTCAGTTCAGACACAGCCTGTGGGTGCTGGGAAATACACAGTGCGGGAAATGACAGATGTTGGCAGCAAAATAAATAACAAGAGCTGCCGAAAATAATGTTCTAAGAAATGCTGGTGTATCCTTTTTATGGATTTCCAAGATACATTGAGGCTATTTTAAGGCAGATTGAACTCCCACTCCTTACGGTGTAAACAGGATTATTCCCTCTGTGGAACATATGGCAGCCTAAACGTCATCACTTGTGCATCACTGGTATTCCCAGCCATGTTTCAAGCATTGCCTCGCCCCAAATGTGAATCCCACCATTCAGAGCCTACCAGCAGCCTTCAGGGAGCCTTAAGCACTGACAGTACATCCCAGGAAATGTCTCCATGGAGGAGAACCTAAAGCCTGAAGGAGAAGGACCTACTGGAGTGGAACCAAGAGATCAGCTCCCTCAGGTCAGCTGTGGCATGGACAACAGGAAGCAAAGGGCAGCAAAGGAGGAGGATGGGACAAGGACTGACCAATGGGGTTTTTATTCCACAATGACATAACTCACCCCGAGATGCATTGGTTGAAGACAGAGTGGGCAAAGATCCAAGGCTTTCCAGGAATCAGGAAGGGTGATGTGCAAGGTCAGCGAGGGTAAGGCAGATCTGCATGGGCAAAGTCCAGGTCATGAGAAGCACTGGCTGAAGTGGTTGGGAAGGGTTTGTGTTCTAGGGGCATTTTCAGCAACATGCAACTCACTTTTCATTCATCTGCCGCGGGTGTCCTTCACGTGGTCACAGGAAGACATCCTGCATGGCCTGGTGCTCGTGGCAGCTTTGGAGGCCTGTTGGAAGGAGGAGACCCACAAAGGAGGGGCTGGGTGGCAGAGGATGTGCTGTTCAGCAGTTTTTAATCCTGAAAACCTGAAAAGGAGATGGAAGGGGAAAGCAGCGCAACCTTTTCTCCTTCCACTAGCTTTAACCCAGGCGAGCAGTGCTGGTACAACAGGGTGCAGCCACAGAGGCTGCAGGTGTGTGGGACTCAACAGTTTTGGCCACTTCCCTTGACTCTGGGTGCTGTGAAACTCAGGGACAGCATGAGGCTCAGCAAGACAGGGCTCAGCCTTCCAGAGCTGTGGGAGAAGAGGAGAAAACTGTTCCCCCACAGGGTTCACATGGAGCTGGGAACAGGGACAAGGCCCCCTCGGGGACACAACTGGGCTGCCCCTCCAGCCCCAGCACTCAGGTGTGTCCTGCAGAGCACTTCCAGAGTCCTGCCTTCAGAAATAAAAAAAAAAAGGCAGACCCTTAAAATAAAACCACAAGAGTTTTAAGCACATCCAACTTTGGGATAAAGTGTAAAATTTCTTGCCAGAAAAATTTAAAACAAACTGGAAACTGATCATCTACTCATTTAAACGATGTGCCTGGAGCTAAACCAGCAAGACTGAATAATCTCTGCACCACTTTCATCTTCCTTCAGCTTTTCCTTTGTTCCATCAGCCACATGTGTGTTAAGTGTAAATTGAAGGGCTCTGTGCTGGAAAAGCAGATTGTGAAAAGGGCTTGGCCCTCATCTTATAATTCAGCTTCAGTATTACAATTACTCTTAATAGCACTCTTGTTTTGTTGTATTATTTATCCTGGCTACGACCCTCTAGGATCCCCTGAAGGTTTGGTTTTTTTTCTGGTGGATTTAGCCAACATCCACTCATGAATCCAGATGTTTCTGCTTTTATCCACGGGAATTTAATGGTATGGACATGCCAAGATCATAACTTCAGGCTCAGCCTCAAGAAAAGTATTTTTCAAATTCCATAAATCAAAAATGGAAAGTGCCACAAAACACCCCCTGGGTCGCCCTGCATTTTAGCATGCCAGAACAGGAAAGAATCACAGGACAATGCTGCTCAATGTTCTGTGTTGGTACAGTCTCCTACGCTGAACCAGAACCCACGGCCCAGACTGGGCTGTTCTCTGTGATCTCGGACACAGCCCTTGCCTTTAGCACAAACTCAGCTCCTCTTCCCCTTCACCAGCCTGAAGTCTGGAATACAGACACACGTGGGTCCAGGATGCTTACACTGGGAAAAAGAATCCACCCTACCAGGCAGAGCCAGTGCTGCTGTATTTAAATGAACATATGCCTGTGTCACAGATACTCTCCCCAGAAAAAACTGGTTCCAAAATAAGGACAGGGATGAAACATACCCTGCCCTGACGGGGACCTGGTGAATAACACAGCATCTGCTGGGCCTTTGGCAGCACTCAGGAAAAATAACCTACCCCAAACTCACTCCTTGTCCAGAGCGATAAAAGCAGCATAAAGCAGAAGTTAAAATAACCTTAATAACCTTCCTTCTGCACTGCCTGGGGTTTCCTTCAGGCACTCCCGTTTGTGGCATCCTGAATTTCTTCTTCCCTGCTCCCTACTTGTCAGCATGAGAATTAAAGTTGGAGTGTGGTGGTGGTCAGTGCCAGCATGGTTGTGTGGAAGGTGTCCTGTTAGGAATGGCCGTGTCTTTCCCAGTGCCCTGAGGTTCCTCAGTGTCAGGACACTCAGGAGCAGGGAACAGCAAAGGCAGGAGATGCACAGAACAGTTTTCAGTGGCCTTTTGGCAGCCAACACTGAACACCCC
The DNA here is from genome assembly GCA_013398055.1 of Ifrita kowaldi. NCBI lineage: Eukaryota > Metazoa > Chordata > Aves > Passeriformes > Cinclosomatidae > Ifrita > Ifrita kowaldi. Next base: position 246,238 of record VZRS01012040.1, on the reverse strand, counting down.
CTGTGACCATGCAGTGCACAGCAAGGACACAATGTCATGTCTGAGGCCACAAAAGGTGAATTTCAGCTTTTCCTCCAAGGCCTTCCCAGCTGGCCTTGAGTGCTCACCAGCAGAACCATGGTCCTGCCTTTGCTGTGCACAATCCAGCCCCTTTTAAAACTCTCCCTGTGCACTGGACAGGGGAGGAACACAGAGCAGTCATTCCAGACTGGTAGGGAAGGGCCCCTTCTGCTCCCCGAGAGGCTCCAGCACAGCAGCCAGTTATTGCCTGCTCCAACAGCATTCGTTTTCTACCTGCAGAGCTGCTGGATCAAAGAAAACTTAAATTATTCCTAAAAGCTCTTCTAAGGCCTTCCCCAGCATAGAAAAGCCTCTCAGCTGGCACAAAGGGTGGAACTGGCTCCATAGCAAAGCCCTCCGGGGCAGGGATGTGCTGGGACAAGGAGGAGGCACAAGAGCCAGGGAAGTTGAGCACCCAGCAAAGCTTTTCACCCACCTACCCCAGAGCTGAGCTCAGCCACGTCAAAATCCTGCTGAGGGCAGGGGTAGGTGGTGCCATCAGGCAGGGGAACAAGTCGATAGGATGTCACATGCAGGAGGCAGGAAGAGAACAGCAGAGTCAACCTGGATAATGCATTTGAAAAGAAAACCACTTTTCTTGTTAATATTGTGGGTCAAATGTGCTGTGCAGGGCTCATCGAGGGTACACACTAAATGTCCCACCAGCACAGTCATTCTCCCACTTCCTACCACATCTTCTGTTTCATAACAAGGAATTATTTAGTATTCAACTATGCAATTCAAATATTAAAGGCCACCCATTGTCCTTACATGCTATATGACAAACTGTATACCTGTTCCAACTTATTCTTCTGGTATTCTTAGTAAAATATGGTTTCAATGACTTGGTCTTCCCTGTTAAAAAAAAAAATCCAATTTTTCTTTAATAAGTTCATGACATTCAAACTACTAATTTTCCTTACCATCACATCCTTTTTTGGACACAGAATAAAGGAGATTAAATACACTTTTTAAAAGAGGGTTTATCCACATTGGAAATGAAGAAATACAAAAATACTCTTTAAAGTTTTTTTGGTTTTTTTTAAAATAAATAATCACTCAGCACATCATAAAAGTTATAAAATGCTTTTGTCTCCATTTCAGTGGGAAGCCAGTTTTAACATCCTGAGCATCATGGGAACCTCAGTGCAATTTGCTCCTGCTGTTACTTCCCTGCTCCTTGCCCCATCCTGCTACTGCTCCCTGGCTGGGATCAGCCACCTGAGTTACAATCCTGTTCCCTTTTCCCTGCACTGACTTCCCAAACCTCTGCAAACACTCATCATGTTATGAGTGGTACCCCCTGCAGACACCAGCCCCTTGTTTGAGTTTGGCTGTGTTCTGTGCACCTTTGGGTTTTGTGAGGACTTTGGTGAAGCTGCTCCAGTTTGGACATTTAGAGATAAGAATCAGTCATGGTTGGGAAGGTAGATTGCCAGGATGGTGGCATGGCTGGGCAAGGACAGGCAGGTCCTGAATGCACTCACATTGGGATCAGAAGCACCCCTGAAGCCATGTGGTTCATTCCATTAGATCATCTTGTGAACCTTTAATTTGGCCCTTCAGACCAACTACACATTTTGCATGCATAGCCTGGGCCTCTGAATTTGAAGGCTTGGCAAAATTTTATGGAAATTACACAGTTAGCTTTGACATTACAGAAAGCAGAACCTGAAGATTTTTGCCTTTCTGCTCTTCCTTGTGACTGTCAACACTGCTCTGCCAGTAACACACACAGCCATCAAAACCTGCACAGACCTAGCTCTGAGATAAACACAGATCTGATCTCAACACAGACACCAACAGCAGGAGAGGTGTGAAAAATAACCACCGTTCAGCATGTGGTACCTCTGCTCCAGGTAGAGCCTCAGGCAGGAGCACCTTGAGAGTGCAGGAGGATGAGAGGTGAGGGCAGGAGGAGGAATGGATCTGAGTGACCCAGAGCCCAGCACCACACCCCCGAGCAGCTCTTGCATGAGGCATGGCATTGATTTCCAGCCCTGACATTCCTCCAGCCCATACACCTTGGGGGTCTTGCTGTTGGTTCAGACATTCACAAATTTTGCTGTGCTGAGGGAAATCTCACCTTCTGTGCATGCCACCCCTTGGGGTTTTTCCTTCCCTTTAACCTCTGTTTGGAGCCAGTCTGGAAACCCCAAAAATAAGAGTGTTTCCATGACAACAGCCCAGCCATGGACTCCTCTGGGACACCTGAAGAATCAAAACACTGCCTGTGCTTTCTCTGCTCCAGCATCACACCCCGTGGTGCCACAGCCATACCCTCTCCCTCCTCTCGTGCTGCAGTGGGCTGCAAAGTGCTTTGGGCAGAGCTCTGCCTGCTGTGGCATCACTGGCACCGTGATGATGCTGATAAGTCACACAAGGGCTGCAGGGGCAGCTATTGGACCACAGCACCAGCTTGTGGGGGAGAAAGGCCACAAGGGTCTGCAGCCTAAAGGACTGGACAGCTGTTGCATTTCATAATCCCCTAAGCTTATTAACCAGATTCATAATTTTCATGCACTCCTTGGTATTTTACAGGAGAGATGAAGTGATCCTCTGTTACTCAGTCCCTGCTTTGCTCCCAACACACAGCATTTATCCTGCCTACATTTAGCAAAGCTCTGGAACTGCTGGACCCGATGGTCCTGTCCCAGCAGAGCATCCCTGGAACCTCACCGAGACCCAAAGTATCCTCAGCTGCCCCCTCTCCCTGAGCAGGGCAGGGGACCAGCCCTTTGCAGAATCAGGCCCTGCTTGCCCAAGCGTTTTCTCCCAGTACCTTTCCCAGAGACTGACTCCAGCCAAGTGCCCCATGGATCCACCACTCCTGAGCCAGTTCCAAACCCCCATCCCTTCCCTGCAGCATTCTGTCTGCCCTCAGACCAAGATTTACGAGGCCAGTCCATGAATGTGGCTGCAAGAAGAGTCCAAAAGCTTTTGTTGCAATGCCACAAGCAGCACAAAACCAGCAAAGTGCTCTTTGCATACCTGATCCTCACTGAAGGGATTCGAGCAGGACCCTTGCCCGGACAGCAGGCTCTGGAGTGGGACCCAAGGAGGCAGCGTGGATGTGTGCCAGCCTGACAATGGGGTTTCATTTAATGAGAGCAGATTTAAGTGTGGAAATCAAATATGAAACAGTCGTAGCCAGCATTGTCTGCATTCTTGGAGGGGCACTGAACGAGCAGAAAGAAAGGAACCGAGACACTGGCCCAGACATGCTCCAGCTGTCTGTGACTACCTCTTCCCTCCTCCACTGAATATAACTATTCAGCTTGTTTTCATTTCATTATTGGATGTTATTTTTGCAACCTGGGAAAAGAATAGAAAAATGGAGGGGGGGAAAAAAACATCCTTCAAATGCTTTTGGGTTTATTTTTAAGAACTAGACCATTTCTTTCCTATCAGAGATAAGCACAGACTTTTAAAAGTGCACAGGGCCTGGGGTATTATTAGTTAAGCATTTGTTTCTCAAATAAGGTCCTTTATCTCAGAGGTAGCAGCACTTGTGCTGCTGTGGTTATTTGTGTAAGTCTCACTCATTTAGTACTGAGCAACATGCAATTAAATAGCCATATAAACACCCCCAGGCTGAGCAACAGCTGCCTACAGGTAACCTTCAGCTTCGTGCACTCACTTGCCAAATGTTTCAGCTCTAGCCCTGAAAATCCTCATCTGCATGTGGGAGCAGGGCAGGCCCTTTCCTCCATCACTGTGGGCACAGCACAAATCAAGATTTTAATGATTTGTGTTAAAGCCTGATGCTGCAGATCCCTGTAACACAAGTGCTGCTCAACTCTCCACCTTCCCTTCCCTCCCTCTGCCTTCCTCCCAAAAACACAGGTTATCCATCTTTAGTGTTCAAAGTAAATCCTACACGAGATCTGATGATGATTTGTTTTCCCACTCTTTTTTTCCCTTCAATTTTGCTTCTGGGGGACATGCCAGCACACACTGCCCGTGCCTCAGCTGGGGACACTCCACCCTGTGAAACCAAACAATCACCAAGAGAAGGACCAGGGTTACACTTTCCCATCGAGGGTAGTGGGAATTCTCAGTTTGTGCTAGACCTCTCTGGAAAGATCTTTCCTCTGTTTTGATGCTGACACTTCAGCATAGCAGTGGTGCTTCAAGGGAGAAGTAGGAATGAGAATGTTTCTTACCATTTATCTTCCTCTTCAGGACATCCACTAACCCAGGACTCTCTCCATCTCAGCTTTTGCACAGTCCTGCCGTGTTCCTAGCAGGATAAGGTCAGGTATGCTTCAGAGATATTGTCTCTCCATACATTGTTTTGCAACATCCAAAGCAGGTCTGTAATTTTAAACATAGGTATTTGAAGCTCCAGCAAAGGTATTTTGAAGTGCACATGCAGTAACTTCTCACTACACACACATCACCCCTTCCTGATGAATGGCATTGCTCCAAGGACCTGCACAGAGAAGCTTTAACCTAACTTTTACCTTATTCCATCTAGTTCATCACGGGGAAAGTTTTACATTTTTTTAATGAAAATTAATTCTCATATTAGAAACTAATTTCCACTCATTAAGGGTAAAAGATGATGATTTCAAGCAAGGAGTTTCACCTAATCCAGAAACTATAAACATCTGCTCAACATCAAGCCCAGAAGCAACTTCATTTACCTTAATGTGTGTGCTTATCTCTAAGCAGGTGCTTAAGTGGTTTGTTGGCAAGAGCTGGAGTGCTTATGCCTTTCCAGGTGACCGTATTTAATAATTACCAGTATTAAACTGCTCAATAACTATAAGCACAAGGAAAAAACACCCAGCATGGAATCAGCTCTATGCTGAGCTTTTCCAAGCATGATTTCTGCATTAGTCAGGGGGGGTCAAACTGTTCCATGCTCAAAGGCTGACCCCAAAAGCCACAGGAATCAGGGGAAGGGTGTTGACCAGTTACACCAGTTTGGGGATGGGATCCCCTGTGAGCAGAAACACCTTTCTGTTTTGGCACTGTGACCAACAGAGACAACAAAGGCTCTGCACTGACATTAAGAAAACGTGTTCTATGAATTGACATCCTGCTAACCTCCAGCTCCCTCAGAGGAAGCTGTTAATTTAATGGTTGAGTCAGGAAGATACGGCAAGGAAGGAAACCTCGCAGCCTAGTGTCAGCACTGACACCTGCACAGGGCAGCACTGACTGCAGGGAGCCCTGTGCAGAGCAGAAATTGAAATATCCTGCCCTTGACAAGGAGAAAATTTTCACATCTAAGTGATTGTAGCTGATACAGAGTCTAGAGATGCAGCATGTCCTGCACAGCAAAGGCCCCTCTGGATGCTACAAGTTCTTCCAATTGAATTCAAGGCAAAAATTGATGGATTATTCCACTCCCACCACTTGGAGGTAAGATGCTGCACACACAGTCTTATCTCACCCTGATATAAAGAGTTCTCAGCAGAAAAGTTTATTTTGCTATTTGATTTCCCTGCAGTTAAATTTGACTATAGGTGGTATCCATTTTACTGAGTATCAAACTTATATCATGCAGATATGCAAAGGTAAAAGTGGAAAGTAAGGGTAAGACACTTAAATACACCTAAGTGGTAAAACACCAAAAATGAGATGCTTGGCCTAAAAATAAAGGTATGAAGGCCCTGACTCCACAAAACATTTCAGCACAGACCTACATCAGACAGGGGTGATGCTGCTGAGCTCAGCCTGACACAAGTGCTGTAACTAATACAGTGATAATCAGGATTCATTGCAAGTTGGATGGGATCTAAAATGCAACTGTGCTGCAAAACTGTGGGTTTAATCTGGGAATGCCAGTACATCACCTGTAGCAATGAAGTTACAGTCTTTCCATTGCCTGCTCAGACACAGGCTTGTATTTACACACCAGAAAACACCTTAATTTACAGCAGCAACGTAGAAAGATCTGGGTTGTTGCATTGCTTTCAGGAGGAAAACCTTTATCTCTGTGGGTAAGGCTGGCACTTGCACTCAAGTCCCAGCTCACTGCCTCACATTTCGATGCTTCTACAGATTTAAGCACCACCTTCCAGGCATGAGATCACAGACTCTCTGTCCCTGACTCCTGCAGCTCCAAACATCATTCCTGCTCGTGGGTCTCACCCAGCTCTGACTCATTTTCCATGAAACAGCCCATCACCTTCATTCATTCAGCCTCCCACACAAACATCACTGTCCTTTCCCCAAATCTGCGCTCCCTGACTCTTCAGTCTGTGGCTCAGGGTCAGCATCATCCTGCAATCCTTTATCCCACTGCTTATATTTTCCATCCACCAGCTCCTAATGAGAAATGCAAAGGAAAGTTCCTTGCAGCTTCAGCCAACCTCACCTCCCAAGGTCTTTTAGCCCAGAGGGACAATAACTACAGTTCAAGCCAAGATACTATCTCGTCCAGACAAGGGAAGTCTGGAAGCCCTGATAGCTAATGACCTACGTAAGCCTGTGTTACAATTTCACTTTCCATAATTCAACTGCAGCTTCTAAACTGCGTGGAAATGCTGCATGGTGTTTATGGAAACATTAATGTTACTTAGATTCTGGAAAGAGCAACGCTGTTCTCAGTGGTCTTGGTTAACCACAGTCTTGAGCTGTCACTGGATAAATCTTAGATGTGTTGAGAGACATTTCTACCAAAACAGAAAGGTAGAATTTGTGAGGCACTTCAGGAAACAAAAAAATCATCCCTGAGTGTGGGTCCTCCTCTGGCAGCAGCCAGTGCAGGTGTCCATCTGCACACAGAGCAGATGGCAGAGTTAAAGCCTGAACCTATAATCATCAGTCAGGCAAAATTACAGCAGGTGATGGTGTGCACAGCTGAGTCGAGGCCTTTATGGCAGGTAATCAGCACACTCCTGCCCCATAAGCTCTGCACTCTCTGGGGTTTCGAGTCAGCAGTTCTGCTCCTGTGGGCAGCAAGCTTACAGAAGCCATTTTCTCTGCAAGTGTTATAATTTCTATCTCAGTCCAGCATGCTTCCTTATTGAGCTGCCATTGCCCACAAATGAGTTTTCTGGGTAATTAGTACCACCAGGGCTCTAATGAAGATGCCACATAAGACTCTGCTACAGCAGCTCCAGGTGACATGACCAGTCTGCCACCCTTTTCCTGCTCTTCAAAAGCATGATACCTCCTTAGCAGGACAAATCAGGGTCTAAATAGTGCTACAGCACTGAGACACAGGTAATTTTGCTTGTTTAAAAAATACCTTCAGCTCTAAATGTGTCTAATTCTAGACAAAGTCCTGTTTATCACATCAGGAGGAAATCATTAGCAGCAGCACCCCAGCTTTCCACAGGATGCTCGGGTGTCTCTGGGTGGTGTTTGCTTTAGACTGTTTTCTTGGCCACCTCACCACCATGGTCACCTGTGCAGCTCCACTGCTGGTAGCAGGACAGTAAAAATGAAGTGCTGGCAACTCCTGCTCTGGTCAGAGCAAGAGCAATGGAAGAGGCTTCTGAAATATCCCAGCCGCTGTATGAATATAAATGGCAGAGCAGGAAGGGTGACGAGTGTGAAGGTTTGTGAAGGGAAGGGCTGGATCCAGTTGCCAGGACAAATGTCCAGTGCAGAGGCCCGACCTGAGACTGCTTGCTCCTCACACAGACAGAGAGGTTTAATTTTGATAATACAACATGCAAATAAACAAAGCCAAGTAATCCTTACACAGGAAAAGCATTAAGAAAGCTGCCATCAGCAAACAAGATATTTTACTGAAGACTTGGAAATACTGGACATATTTTCAAGTATGTGAAGTGCAATTGTGTTTCCTTGTGTGCAGGGAGGTTAGAGGAGCTCACATTACCCACCCCTGGCTGTGGTTGTGCCGGGGGATGTGTGGGTGTTCCACCACCAACCCCCATCTGGCTGCAAGCTTTTACACTTGACTCACCCCACAAAACATCACATCAGACATTAATCCTACTGTGCAGGTACTAATAAGGAGACAAAACACCACTGAAGCCCCTGTCAACCCTTTCCTCCTCGGGACACCTGATTTATTGTTGACAAAGTGCTTCCTGCTTTGTGCTAACATCTGACCTGACTGCAAATGCCCGTCGGAACTCGGGAGCAGTTCATCTCCTCATCTCTTACCTTCGGGGCAGTGTAGGTTAAAGTCAAACCACATGAAAGCAAACAGTATGTGGCTGATTTTACAGCTCTAAAAAAGAAAATTGCCTCTTTATAATATTGGATGGAAATTTTTATAACTGGCTCTGATAATTAATTAGAAACCAATCGAAGAACAAATAAGCGTGCGTGACACAAACTGTACATAGGAGAAAGACTACAGAAGAAATTAAAGAAAAAAAATTCTGGCAAAGATCAAAGAAAAGTAAAGGCATTAGTTAATGGCCATATTTTCTTAAAAAAATAAGCCCTTTCTTTGAAGGCAATAGCAGATGAGTAAGAATCTGATAAGCCAATTCTTATAAAGCTCCTTTGAAACGAGGTACACGTACACACTCAAAGAAAATAATTTCAAAACACTGTCATTATTATATATATCTTCTAAAACCTGTTACAGTAATTTCCCTGTTGTAGCCTTTGAGGAGAAGAACACACACCTACTCCACAAACAATCTGATGGCAAAGCTGGCTTAAGAGTTTCTATTTCCTGCAAGTTACTAGTTCAGAGATTTAGCTCAATCCTGCTGAAGTCTTCTACTTGCCTTCAGCTGAGCTGATGATTGGCCCATTTATGGAAGCTCAGACCCCTCAGAAAACCAAGATGCCAACGTAAGTGATGCCTGGCTGATAGGTGCCTGCTTCCCAGGGTGAATTCCCATCCACACCAGTAACACCAATTTTCTAAAGTCTCCACACACAGCAGAAATCACTTACTCCAGAGAAGGCCCAAAGCCCCAAATGCTGAGCCAGGCCACAGGGGCAGAAGGATTGTCCTGGTTTCAGCCACAGTAGAGTTATTTTCTTCTCCGTAGCTGAGACCCACACAGTCTCTTGGTGTGAATCAGAAACTGCGTTTTTGGTGTCGGAGCCTTTCCCCTCTGCTCTCACCTCAGCACTTGTCTCTAAGGGTGTCATGGTGTACCTGAGTCACCTTAACAGCTCAGTGTCTCCCACAGAGGTTATGTTGGTCCCAGTCAACTATTCCTGCTGCTTTCCTTTCACCCTGCCTGTCTGACCCCTGGGCAAGATGATTCAGCTCACTAAACCATCCAAACTATTCAGTTCTGTGCTTCCAGAGGGCTCCTGCCCTGCCCCTGCTCTGAGCCACAGGGCAGAGGTGTGTGACACGTGCACAGCCTGTGGGCCGGCTCCAAAACAAACACAGCTCGGCTAGGACATGAAATATAACAACCTAGACAAATAATACAGACCTCAAACACATTTTCCTACCTTTAGAGGATTAAAACCCCTCCCTGCGTGTCTAGTCCTCCTCTCTGAAGCGTGTTCCTCCATGTACGTAGCAGATTCCTGTAAAAAGTGAATGCTCTATTATGAAGGAATTCCTGTCCCTCCTCCCTCACCTACCTGCTTCTCTTGGAAAGATTTTCACCTTTTCTTGACTTTCCTAAAAATACTTCAGAGAAAAGCCCTCTCTAACTTAAAAATCAGCTTCTCAACCCTTTCACGTGAGGGGTGATGAAGAGCATAAGGCAAACCTGGCACCCTTAGCTAAACCTCAGGCAGCTTCCAACACTTTGGTTACCCCACCCAGACAAATCCCCAAAGTTTAGTGATGTTTTTGTTAGCCTGTGCTAGGTGCAGACATTTCTCTTCACACTTCTAGGGAGGGCACAGAGAACAGAAAAAAGCAAGCCCCAGAACCCAAAAGGAGTTTGAACTTGACGTGCCTGCACACACCCCTGTTCCTGAGCACTGCCAAGTGAGGCTTCCCAGATTATCACAGGAGGCTCATATTAGGAAACCTATCCCAGACTTGCTTTTATTAGGAATCATCATCCTTCTTCCAAAGTGGAAGTTTGCACTTGGTGGGAATGTGCTAAGTCTCACACATATTGTTGTTATTGTGTGGCTTTCCCTTCCTCTCACAGCTGCTAAGCCTTACATTCAGGTAATAAATATTGTGGAATGACTGCAGTCAGCTACAGCAGAGTATTAGAAAAGCCTCAGATAAACCTCCAGTGTCAGACGTTTGTACTCACCGAAGGCCTTTGAGAAAGATGGACTTGGAAAAAGTGAGCAGAAAAGATGAATATGCTGGATTTTATTAGTCTACACACACCAAGAAAGCACCAAAACACTGATTTCATGAGACTATCTAGAAACAGACATTCAGAAAGAGCTCTGTGCTGAAGGATTCCCACAGATAGCTAGACAAATACCTTATGAAAATACCAGCAATAAAATACAAGTGAAATGTCTCTGCTGATACACAGAGCTCACATCATTAAGTAACAGTGGTATGAGGTTAGTACTAAAGTGATTCTCTTGTTTAGCCTGGGAGATGTCTTTCCAATTTTAAAAAAGGACTCTTAGGGAGACTCAGATACCAACAGCTCACTAGAAGTGTCACCGCTAATTCTTTGCTGTGCTGAAGGCTCTGACAATATTGTTGAAGGGTCAAAGATGACTTTTATCCAGGTCACTTTTGTGGTTAACTCACGGGTTTAGCAGTCAATATTCAGATTTCAAGTGACTTCTGACAAAGTTGAAAGTTTTGGATTTAGAGGTAATATTCATGTTAGGGCTGGGAACAACTAAAACATGAATTGTTTCTTCAAAGCCCATTCCCGTCCTCCCTTTCCATTCCAGTGCTGTTGAGGTTACAGCTACACTAGGACTTCAGAAAAAAATTCAAAAGGAGAGTGCTTTCTTCATCTCCCCTCTCAGAACATCAAAGAGCAGAGCTGACTTCGTGCTCCACAGTGTTTAACCACCAAACCTTCCCTGAGTGATTCAGCAAGATGACACATGGGTGACAGGGCAGCTGGCACAGCTCTGGGAACACCAGGAGCATCATTTCTGCAGCTGAGCAGCAGCACAGTCACCACATCAGAGGGGAATATCTCACCTGAGGTGCCCACAAAACCACACCAGGCTGTGCCTCACACCTCAGACCAAGGTGTCAGTGCTGCAGGCTCCCACTTCAGCGCCCAGACATTCAGTTCCACTTTTTCTAAGTGTGCTGAAGTTTAAGAAGTTAATGGAACCAGTAGTGCTGAAAGAAATTCAGCTTCCCAGCTGAATAGTGACAGATATATAAATTCCTGTGACAATTAAAAGAGTGAATCTCAGAACACAGCAAGCACCAGAAGCTTCCATTAATGTGCTGAGCTTCTCTCTTCTTCATTCCCACTTGTGCAGATTGGAGCTGAAGGACTGAGGGACAGCATCCTCCAGAGTCTTGGAAATTGTACTGGTGTTCACAAGACCAAAGACTCATCCCATCTCACAGTAACCAACATTATAACAGTGGAATGTTCCCAAAGCTGCAGAGACACAGTTATGCAGAATTTCACATCCTCTGTAGGGCTGTTGTATCCCACCTGATGGGTTTGCTAAAGCCCTGGCAGCCCTGCCACACGCTGCTCTCTGCAGAGCTCCTGAGGCGAAAACTCCTATTTGGTTGTTGGATCAACACTGGCTACCAATATTTGGGAACCTATCATGCTGCCACAAGCCCTGCACTGCCCACAGCACGGATTGAGGGGGATCCCTGCTCCCAGCTGGAGCACAAGAGCTCTGGCTCTCCTGCTGAGGGGTCTGGCTGGTGGCACAGAGAAGCCCCACAGCAGCACTTGCTCACACAGTAGTCTCTGAGCACAGCTAAAATGTGAGCTGTGTTTTGCTGGGGATTACTGTGCTGTTACTGCTTCCCCCGACAGCATCAGCTCCAAAGCGTGGATACAGCCACAGGGAATGCTTAAAGAATCCAGATGCAGTCCTCGGCCTTAATGTGTTTTCCTTTCCTCAAAATACTGCTACACTTTTCCTACAGTGACAGCCATGACTCAGACACCTCAGCAGGAAAGAGGAAGAGGCATTTGTTTGGTGAGTGCTTGTATTGTTCAACTGAACCCCAAAACCATGAGGGGAACGCTTGGCCCTCAGGACACATTTTAATGGGAATTATTTTAATGTACTGCATGGTACACAGCAGCCTCTTGCCATCAAGAAGGCAGCTTTTCTTAATAGTCAGGCTACTAAGGAATATTAAGTGGAACAATATGCATTTTGGCCTGCTGAAGAGCTTTATAGAACACCATGATAGAGTTTTCTAGAAGATGTGACTCTGGACTAGTTCAGACAATCTTACATCTCTCCTTTAAGACCCGAAATGAGCTTCCACATGGACACAGGGGTGTCATAGGAAAAACAAACAGACTAGGAGGCATTTATATGAAAAGCACTTAAATAATCTAATCTCTGTAGCTAATTTAAGAACTCCTAGGGAAGGAGAAGGTAGAGATAAGGAATCTTAATGAGGCCAGGCCAAAAATCAACACATGAGCAGCAATCAAACACTTGCTGACTGCTGTCTGTTCATTATGTGTGATGAGTTTGACAGTTTCTCAAGAGGAGAGACCATTACAAAAATAGTAAAGACATTCCACTAAAAAACCCACTGAGCCACTATTAAAGACTTAGTCAACAGTAAAAGCCTGGTAAAGCATTGTTAGTCACTGCTAAAGTATTGCTAAGCAACCCTTTATCCTCCTTCGGACTGGATTAGTTTCATCCCGGCAATAACCAACAGCCTCCAGCCTCACTCACAGCTCCCAGTTTGAAGTGCCATGCAATTTTCTTTGAAACTCAAGTGAGAGTTGCCACTCCAGCTCCTGTTGAGGAGTCAGGGGGTTGCACAGCAGCAGGGGAGCCTGTCTGCAGCTCCAGTGGCTTCAGGAGCCAGGCTGCAGGACACCAGCTAATTAATTTTAAGGGATGAGCAATATTTAGCCACTCTCACACTTTAATTCTTTGCTGATTGCAGCAGCAGCTGATATCCTTCTCAGTACTGATTTAAAAAAACCCAGCCTTGACCAAAGCCACACCAGCTGCTGTCAGGATTTCCACTAAAACTCTATTTAGCTGTAGTAAAAAGACTAAAACCAGGAAGCTCCCAGATACCAGCTCTCTGCTAGGCATTGCTTCTATCTTCATCTCTATTTTGTACACCATTTGCATCTTCTCAGCAGCACCTCCAAGAGGTTCCTTCCATGCATATTAGTAATAATTCAATTAGCAGAGCAAATTCAACTGGGTACTAGCTCACCTAGTCCATCCTCTCAGCAGTTTCCAAAGGAAGATGAGAGTGATAAATGAGGGACATGACCTGCCTCAACATGATCCAAAACCCAAGGCAATGAGGGGTCAGCTAGACACAGAACCAATAAATTGAGACTTCAGAAAAGCCAAGGAGGCCCAGAAAAACAAATCAGATGAGTCTTGTCTAGTGCTGCCACCCTGGAAAAACAGCACCCAGTAACCCATCCACTTTCCCAGACTACAGCCAGGAAGAGGGAGGAGGTCCCAGACACCTTCCCAGCCTCTCTCTGTCCCCCATCCCACTCTCAGGTTGGCATACATACACTAACAAAGCTCTCCTCAGCCTGCATGGTGCTTAGCAGATGCACAGCCACTTCTTCAGCCTAACAGATGTGGTTTGTCACTAGCCAGACCCACAGCTAAGAGTCACTCATAGAGATGCATGCTTCAGTTGGGAAGATGATGACTTTCCCACAAACTAGCGTTATTTGTTCACCCCAGAATTTAAAGTCCATGTCTAAAAAGTATTATTTGCTAGCAGTAATTTTTATAACAGAAAAAAACCCCAGTTAGATAGTTAGAAATGTCACTTCTCAGTGAAAGCAGGGTACCAGTCACAGAAACATGTTCAGAGACCATTCCTGTGCCAGAATGACCCTCTCAGAGCAGAAATGAAGTACCATATAATCCAGTACTCATTATCTATTATTTTTAGCTCAAGAACAGCTCAAAAAAATGGTGCCATTTCTCAGAACTACTTACAGCAACAGCCCAAAAATCACAGACAACACCCAAACTGCAACACAGCTCAGACACAGAAAAGAGCCCTGGGCTGAGCTTAAATAGGGTCCAGGGCCCATGGGCCAGGTGAGGCCGAGGTCCCAGATGAGGCTGCTCAGGGCATCATGTTCAGGAGGCCCTGACAAACAAACCTGATGATGATGTTGATTTTAAACACATGCATGAAGCCAAACCAGTTTATTCCTGTGTGACACCAAAGGCAGACAACAGCCACATAGCAGGGCCTCTCCTCAAATGATCCCGTGATGAAGTCCCATGGCTCTGCTGTACCACTGGGCTCTGGTGGCAACTCCCTCCCAGATTACCTGGGATTATCAGCCATCTGCTGATGGAAATGCTCAGCTAGCAACAGGCAGTAGTAGTGTGGTCAAACTTAGTGATTTTTTTTAACAAGTTCCCAAATTTTCCAGGTTAATTTCACCTAGAAAAAACACATCACTCCTTTTAAAGCCCAAGCCTGCTTCAGTTGGTTTGATTTCCTCACATACCAGCTCCCCTGGGGCAGAGCTCAGAGGAACAGAAATGCCTGGCTTTAGGCAGTCAGATTTTAATAAGTGCACGATAAATTTATTTTTCCTAAAATCCAGCATGTAGAGACAGTGTAGCCCACCCTTCCTTCCACATCTTCCCCGCCTGGGGCTGAGTCTTCTTCCTTATCTTCAGCCAGCAGCTCTGACATTCTCCAGATAGGCTCATGAGGTCAGACAGAGACTTTTTGGCTAAGTACTCTCCTTATCCACAATGTTTGCACGTAAAGGAGGTTGGGGACGTCTTCCCATATTTGAACCAAAGGGAGAGTTTTATCTCTGCGGGAGCCCCAAAGACACAATACAAGTGTTTGCCTTGTGCTGCTCTGCTCCTTAACAAGGCCCTTACGGCTTTCAAGGGAACAGATTGCAGGGCTGTGCCAAAACTGGCAGCTTCCTGCAGAATTTGCAGGAGACGGCTTAAAACAGGTTGAAAGTGAAGAAGACACCCAGGAAACCATGAGATGCAGTGAAGTGCAATGCTAAAAACAGAGGACTGGGAAAAACTAAGTGCTAAAGGGATGGTTTTCAAATAACGCTGATTGCTAATTAAACTGCTCCTACTCTTTGTCTTTTCTTTTTACAAACTTGCTTCTCTCTGGTATAGAGACAATAAAGAACAAAGCAAAAAGCCAATGTGCCAAATTGTGATCTCAGTGAAACTGGTGGAAAAGCACATAAAACATTCCCTTAGGGGACTGGGAATTGTGGGGTACGGAAAAGAGCCCCGGTCACACAAATGGAGTTTCATTATTTGGTATGTGAGTTCATTATAAGTGGGCTCAATTATATTTCATCAGTGAAGAGAAAATGGCCTTTTCATCCGATGTATCGAGTTGAGTTGAGTTGAATGCTAAGCACATCTGACGCAGCTTTTGGGAAAAAACAAAACAAGAACAGTAGCCATGTGAAAAAACAAACAAAATGACCAAGGCATCTCGGCGCCTCAGCGAGCCCTGTTTCTCACGGAGCCATGGCATAAAGAAGTGAATGAAGTACAGTAGCTTAACATGCACCACATGAGTGTGTGCGGTACCACATTTGCTGATTTACTAACTCGTTTTGTTTGAGGGGCACTTGAAAGGCTTTGACATTTACAGCTCTGTAGGCAAATGTGAAAGGAAAGAATAGATGCTGTATCTCCGAGCTCCCAGCTGCTGGTAAATGTCTACTCAAAGCGCCAGCAATCCACAGGAAATCAGGAGCACTCTGTGCCCCTGAGCTTCCCAGGTTTGTCTGTGAACGCTATTAGAGCAAATACGTCAACAGTCAGTGGGGTTAAAAATGTAAATGGGCCTCTCAGCGAGATGTGAAGTCTCTCAATGGAAAGTTGTGATGCTTTTCCCAAGTTTTTTATTCCAGCACTGAGCAGGCTGGATGCAGAGAACAGCCCAGCGCCTGCGCTCAGCAGCCGTGGATCAGTTACTGAGCGGACACCGGGTGTCCTGAGATACTTAAGTCAAAGGGATTTAGGATGCTTTCCTGGGCTTTAATTGCAAGAATAGTTTTGTTTCTATGTGAGTCACTCGCTGTACAAATGTTTATTCTGCCCTGTGTCTCCTGCTTCACAGGGGCCTCGCTGTTTTCAGGGAGGTAACACACACACGGAGCACCAGCAGCAGGGCAAGCAAAGCCTCGGGAAATTCCAAACACCGCACTCAGCCTTGTTACGTCTCACGGATGTCGCTTTGCAATTTTATTTGTCAAGCCTGAAAGCTTTTTCCCTTTCTGAACCGTTCAGTGGGACCCCTTTTGACAGCGTGGGTGTTTCGAAGCTCTTCAGTTCAGCCTTGGCAGCCTTGGGTGGGGTTCATGGGTACAGCATCATTCTCCTGCTCTGCCATGCCATGCAGCCCCTGTTCCCCTGCCACTTGCTGACAGGCAGCACTGTGACAGTCTGAAGTTGTCTGTACATCCAGTTGTCCTCTGCCACTTCCTCCTGCCTGTTTGGCAGCACCCTGCCTACTCCATTAGGATTTTTCACCCCTGTGAGGAGTAGAGTAAAGACTGAGGGAAGTGAGGGAAGCCCAGGAAGGAGCACGGTGGAGCAGGAGGTGAAATGAGATGGAGAATAGGAAAAAGCATAGATAACAATGAAGCAGGAAAGCAGTGGAAAGATCCAAGGGGAGAAGGCAATGATTAGGACCAGCAGGGAGTGACAGAGAGATGATGACATCTGTTTTCACGAGAGGGATGGGTTGGTGCTGATTCTGGTAATGTGCAGACTGTGTGTGAAATACTCTTTACAGATTTCTCGTGGGGTCTTCTTCAGCTGGAAACCTGCATGGGGATTGCTTGCCTGCCTTTCCTTTCCATGGAGATCTGAACACAGAGGAAGGGAGTAGAAAGCTGCATGCTTGGATGTAACCCACAACTGGAAAGCACTGCTGGCCCTCTAGCTTAGGCATGGTCTATCTTAAATCCGCTCACATGGACAAGGAATGGAAGGCAGCCCTATCTTCTGCCAAGCTAATTTGGAGAATTAATCTGAAAGCTGTTTTAAAAATGCTTTCAGAAGTCACTAATAATATCCATTCTTCCAGATACTCTTTGTCCTCTCCATCATCTCAGAGGCTCATGTGGAAGTCAAACCCCTAATGAAAGCGTAGGTCAATTTGCACTTCCGTTCCTCCAGGAAAAGCTCAGCTAAAACCACTCAACTACAAAACTCATTCAGCCTCCCCCGGACAAGGCATTATTAAGATTCATTACTTTCTACACTCGGAGTCACAATCACTACAAAATCAGTGTCAGAGGGATGCCACAGGGCATATGGGCATGTGTCCATTGTCCTTGGATTTTTCCCTTGATTTTTATTTTTCAGCCTCACAATTTGGTTCCTGGTCCCTGCCCTTCCTGTGTGCAGTGGTCCCACAGAAAAAATTCCCCTTAACTGTTAACTTTTGGGGAGGAGACATCAAGGGGAAATTAATTCCCTTCCTCGACACTGCTAAAACAATCCCCCATTTCTCACTCTACTGCAGATGAAGACAGTATAAGTCCATGGCTCTTGTAGTGCCAGGTGCAGCATGGTCACTTGTTACAAGGAAAAGTGTCACAGATTTCATTTCAAGCTTTATCGAGATAGTAATTTTTAAAAAATAAGGACAAATTCCCCAGAACTGTTTGCTGAATCACAAATCACACTTAGCTTGGATGATTATTAAAATATTCACTTTATTTCTCTCCGTAGAGGTTCGTATTTATCACAGCTCACTCTCAAAATATTTTTAATCAAGGAACAATGCTGTCACCGTGTCCTTTTGCAGACTGACACGACAGTGCAAGGAAGGCTGCCTTTCCCTTGCAGATAAATGGCTAATGCTGAGGATGCCTTTTGAAGCACACAGTTGACCACTGCCACCCACCATGCACAGATCAGTTCTGATTCCCTCCATGTATGGATCAATCCTTAGGCTTTATGTTTCCTGGAAATCTGTGTGACATCTTTAGATTGCAGAGAAGGTCACCAGTGCATTTCTTGCCTCAGATGATGAGCTTCTAGGCTTGATTCATGTTGACTTCTATCAAAAGGGAATATAAAATAGAATTGTAACTGGCCTGATTGAAAGAAAAATAAATTAAGTAAAACAAATCATTCTTTTCTTCTGCTCCGATGCTGGCAATAAACATCACTGTAGCTGTGAAATGCAAATGAGTCAGGGCTTTCACTCCCTGACAGCAGACATCACATCACCAGAGAGATGGCCTTGAGATCCCTGCCAGTCGCAGGCACAAGGCATCCCTATGGCAACTACAGCAGAGTAACACTGGAAAAAGGCTTGTTTAATATGCTCCAGCAGCTGAAAACCAGAGAAAAGTCAGCACCACAGGAGCAGCCTGGCTTCTGCAGATCACATCGAGGGCTTTGTCCCCCACAGGCAAGAAGGGCTGCTACCAGGTGACGATTCAGCTGAGCTGTGGGGATGCACCTCTGGGTGTCCCGTGCTCTTGGGCCTTGATTATCCTGCCACAGAATCTAATTACACCACATGGTGACCTTAATGTGGCCCAGACATACAAATTTCCTTCCCATGGAAAGGAAAATACAGAGAAAAGCCAGGAATTTGGGCACTGAGCTGACAACCCACCCAGGCTGAGGAGCTGTCTGAATGCTGTGAAACACTTATTCCTCCTTCCAGGCATAAAACTGCTTCCAACATGTCCTTTTACAGTCCACTTTCCACCTCGTTGATACAGCACTTTGCAGAACAATGGTAAAAAGCTGGAATGCTTCAGAATCTCAGAATTTTTTCCTGAGCTGGAAAAGAGCATGTATGGGGTCAAGCAGAGCAGCCAAAATCTGTGCTGGGCTTCGTGTTGATAGAGGCTGCTGTCTAGAGAACTGGAAGAGTGGTCCCACCATGTGATGCCACCACTCTTCAGAGAATAAAGGTTTGACTTTTTTCCTCAAGCTCCCAAGACCTCACAGCCAGTAATTGCCTTATGGATTGCTTTTTCCATACCTCCTCTTGAATATAGAACAACGGGTACCTGTGAGGAGCCACTGTTTTTTCAACACCATCCCCTAATTTTCCTATTGTTCATTAGCAATGATTGCAGGAAACGTGAACTTCGTGAAAAATAGGAGTGAGATAGCAAAGCTGATGTGTAAGAAGCAAAAAATGATGGACAAGAATTAATTAAACTGTCATAGGAAAACTGATATATGCTCTGAATATTCTAAGTGGAGTCCTCAATAAGGCAGGGGCTTAAATTTGCCATTGTGTTTCAGTGTTAATAGTTATATAAATGACAGTTATTATAGTAATAAATAATTATAATACATATAACAATATAATGAATATAAGTTTAATTAAGATGCTTTTGTTATAATTTATAACAATATAGTAAATATTAGCAGGGAATTAGCAGTATAGAAGACAAGTTTAATTAGGAGAAAAAGCTCCTAAAGAAGAAAAGAAAGAAAACAGAAGGGAAAAAAAAAGAAGAATAATTCCAGCCAGGATGAAGTATTTGTAGCAGCTTAAAATCAAGCAGTGAGATGTGAAGTGATCACCACTGTAGTCCTGGAGCTGCCCCCCTGTTCCCAGCTCAGCTCCACTCTCCAAAAGCAGCAAGAAATCCCAGGGAAATTGAGACTGGCCAATGACAAGAGTGGTGGAGAAGAAAGAAGTGAGTTAGGTAAGGAGTCCAGACACATTCCAAGAGGAAGTGGAGAACCAGAGTAAGGAATCTGCAGTGAATCACCAGCCAGAGCCACCATGGAAAAAGAGTTTATTATCTGATAGCTTCAAGTGTTGGGGAGGGACTGGATCACCAGAGGACATCTGCACAGTGTTTTCATCAGCCTCATTGTGCCAACATTAACATCAGCCAACAGGAACTGAGCTCAGTGCATTAAATAAACTTGCCAGTATTAACCTGTTAAAACTCTGAGTGCTTGGTGGAGCCAAGTCCTCCCTCAGCCCACCTGGAGCAGCATATGGCACCAGCAACCAGATTAATCCTGCTAATCCCTACATTGTGGCAACTGCTAATGACACACAGAGTTTTCCACTGTTTCTCATTCACCCCTTGTCAGAAATGGTTTTCAGTCCTTGCTGCCTCATGGAAAGCTTTCCTGAAGTTATTCCAGTGGCTGTTGTGACTTCATTTCCTCGCAGACTGGTGATTACCAGTGGCAGTGTTGGCGCGGTGTCAGAGGCTGAGTGTCCCCAGAAGTGACAGTGGCTCTCCAGCCCGTGGGCTCCAGGTCAGCTCACCAACATGGGGCACCAGCAGATGAAACTTCAGAGATGTTCCCAGCACGGGGTCTGTGCAGGCTCTCATTTCTCATGGGAGAGACATGCACCTCCGTGGCTTTTTTACGTGCATCTAAAGGTGCTTCCTTTGCCACGCTCCACCAACCCTCCCCTTGTCTGAGTGAGCACAGAAGATGTGCTCACAGAGAACAGAAAATGGAATTAGCCTTTCCTGGAGGCGTGGTTTTTCCTTTTTATGTCTAATTATTTGTCTATAATCAAGATAAAAGAGGTCTTTCTTCCAATGGCAGACCACAGAGCTCTGCTGTAAAGGGAAGTCAAAGAAGAAAACTGAGCTTCTCTGGAGTAATTATTCTCCCGTGCCATGTATTCCTGTTACAATTCAGTTCAATGAGCCACACACCATTCAGAGAGGAGCTTGGTCTGAGGACCAGGTGGACGAAACCTGCTGTCTGAGACCAACTTCATTGTCAGGGACATTAAGCAGAGAAGGGAAGATGACAAAGAGAAGAAATAAATATTGAATCTGACTTCACTTCACTTCCCAGAGAAACAGCCTTCTCCTCTGTGGCCAGGACTGGCACAGGCAGCTTCCTCCCTCAGTCTTGGTTTTCTTGGCAAAAGCTGTTTATTTTATTGCGTAATTTTTCTCCCAACAGGCCCAATCCCTGACTTGTTTCAGAAGTATTTGGCAATCTCTTCCTCATCACTGTTTTGGTTGCCTCTGTGTTCTGTGGCTGCTCGTGGGGCGATGCATTGCTGCTGGGTGACATTTACTGTCAGGAACAGGGAGGCACAATGATTTCTTGAGGTGAAACTCCTTGCTAATCTCTGTGTGTGTCTGTGTTTGTGAATGTGTTGTCTCTTATTTTTCTTTGGCTTTCGTGTGATGTCCGAGCTGTCCCAAATTACATCACCATCACCCTGATATAAATTCCAGTTATTCACACTCCAGACAGCCCTGCTGCTCCTGTCTCAGGGCTGGGGCTGTGGAGTCTCTAATAGTCTTGCCCCAGATTTGAGTACTTGATTCAAGCCCATCATCTCTTGAAATTGAGGGTTATCTCTAAAGATAATTTTGCCAAACAGTAAGAGCACAGAAGCAGCAGCATCTGGGCTGTATCTGCAGGTGACAAATTTCACAGTTTATTTAATCTCTTTAAATGAGTCTTCAAGATACAATTTTCATTTTCCTTGTGAAAACGTTTCTGTAAAGGATATCTTTTATTCCTGATTTGACCAGGGCTGTGGTGAAAGAGGGGTGGTGCTGTGGGAGACTGAAATCACGTAACAATGGGCAAAAGCAAAGATTTTTTACATTGTGTGGTGTTCAGCAAAACGCAGAGAAAGTCAAATACAAGTGATGGATGCACCATGTAAGCAGTGCTGCTGAGCTGTTGAACAGTCCTGGAGACTGCCTTCCAGAGCAGCTAACCTATAAAAAGACTTCAAATTGGATGAAAGACTCAGTTCTCAGCAGGGAAATAAGAGGTAACTTTCAGGGCTTGATTCACTGTGTCTATATTTAAATGATAAATTGAGATGAGAGTATTTTATATTTATGTATACCATATATGATACGTGCAATTTATACAAAATCTAATATGGGGAAAATTGGTAAAAACAATGAAATTTTATTTCTTGATGTTTGCAATTTACCAAACTGATAAAGCCCAGTATCCAATGCTCCGCCGCTTTGCCCCAGATCTCCTTCCATTCGACCCCCTTACTCCCCACAAAACCCTACATTAATCCCCATGAAACCCCTTTTCTCAGGTACAAACCTAGGGAGCCCCTGAGCCTCATTCCAAGACCCAGATTAAATCACACAGATATCAGAAGTCACCTCCCTGATGAATTACCTAGCTGAGAGATTCATGCAATTAAGACAAGGTATATTAATAAAGGCAGAAAAAGGTCAGTTTTGAAAAGCCACAATGGAGATGCTCTGGGTTTATGTTGTTTGACCACAGTATTTTGAATGTCTATGAAGCTTCTGAGTCTTAAAGAAAACACTGAGCTGGTGGCTGGAAGTGGTGGAGGAAAAATGGAAAAGAACTGGTACCACTTCTTTTCACCACAAGAGTGTAAAACTATTGCCAGAAAACATATTGGCTGAACTGCAGAATACTGTAATATTGGAGGGCAGAAAGAGAGAGATTGGACATGATGTAAGGTACAACATGGTGTGTATGGGAATTATCTTCGTAAGTTTACTTTTTTTCATGTGCAGACAGCTTGGTCCAGAATTAGGAAAGTAAGTTGAGATGTTCTAGAATTAGGAAAGTAAGTTGAGATGTTCTAGATGATATTTAAGGTCCCTTCCAACCCAAGCTGTTCTATGACACTGTGTTCGAGTCTGCCAGGGTGAGCTGGTAGTAACGTGATGAGGGCTAAAAACTGCCTTGGATAAAAATATAAACTGCATTTCAGTATATCCTTCCAGGAGCCAAGGCAAGGGGGGGAAGCTGCAGTGATCAAGTGCAAGCTAACAAGAAGCTGTTGAATGAGAGCTGATCCATGGCCATGCTCATTTATAATTAAAGTTTCATAGGTTTTACTTTCTGTAGAGGTACAATGACTTTTCAATGGGAAGAACACATCAGCCTGGAACTGAGAGCCCAGAGAACAGCAAACACTGAGGTGACAGCACTCACTGTTCTGAATACAAACCACATTTTTCCTTTGATTGCAGGTCAAATTGTGAGTAGTATTTCAGGCCATTTCTCCTTATATTGGGATGAGTCTTCCATCTCCAGCCAGATGTTGGCCTTGCCATTTCCATGAAGAGCTGCTAAGACAGCAATGTCTCCTGTAGCATATTTCAGGCTTGCTGTCACTGCTGCCTCTGCAGTGTGTCACTTGCAGTCCATTGCTTCCATTTTTTCCTTCCCTGCTCTGAGAGACTTTTCCTAATGGAGATGAAGTGCTGGGTTTGATGAGCCAAATCCATTTTTCTATAGACACCAATGTCACAACCGTCATCCATTTCTGCTGAATTTCATAGAAACCCAGGCATTTCTTTGAATGCTCAGTCCTCAGACCTTCCTATGCCCTCTGTTTACCCCACTTAGTAATACAACAAAAGTCTCAACACCCTCAACTGCCATTATGGCAATGGCACTTTTAATTAAGAGGAGAGTTCACTGCTGCATCAGTAGGAAAAAATCAAGAAAAATACTAGTTTTCTTAATTGTATATGTGTGGGGGATTTTGACATGAATTTAGGCCAATAAACTCTCCTTTTTTTGCAAGCAGAACTTGCAACACTTACCCTCTATGATTCTTCTAAATGGAAATATCATACAGGTAATATTCAAAACAAAGATGTTACCAAAAAAGCATGAAGCAAGTATAGATTTTTGTTAATGCTCTTAATTAGAGCCATAAAATTCCAGACTAGAAAATTTCCATTTGAATGACTCATGTTATTAAGTACAGGACTGTATGTTCCCATGGCTCAGCAACCTTAGTAAATATATCATTAGTGGTCCACAGAGAGAGAATGGATAGGTTGGTGCTGGTGTTCTTGTTTTCAGCAACTTAATTCTCTAGCTGCCATTATTTTTCCATCAATGTTGCTGTTGTCCCTGCCAGACAAATGTTGTGTGATCAGAGATGCAAGGGGAAAGGATTCACATGATTGTCCGTGATTTCCATTAAGACTGGCTTTCCACAGTCTATTAAAATCCAGGCCATAGCATGGAAGGCTGGAAACAATTCATACAACACATATAAACCTTTAGAATCCACAGTGTCCTGTAGCAAATTCAATATATAACGTGAGGTTAAATCTCGTATCTGCTCGCTTTGTGTGACACCCATTGCTTCTTAAAGTGACATAATGCGAACAATTGGGGTTTTTTTTCCTCCTGTGTATCCCTTAACACTGTAAACCTCTACTGTACTCCTTAGTCATCTCTCTTGGGAACAAAGAGTCACAGTTTACTTAATTATTCCATATTTACATCAGAAATGGATGCAGGCACGAGCATATGTGCACACACTCTTCTGCTTATTAGTATTGTAATTAATTGGGAGTTGAGGGATGCCTGAGAACTTGTCCCTTCGTGGCTGTGGTGATTTGGTATCCAAAAGCATGCGTTCATTGGTGTGGGTTTAAACTCCTGCAAGCTCTGTTATGCAAAGCAGACTGAGAAAAGTGCAGCAGCATCACTTATTTACATCTTGGCAGCCCTCAGAGCAGCTTTAGGGGAAGCACCAGCTTCTCCCCAGTCAGCAGGGGCTGCTCTCTTGTGGGATGTGTGTTCCCTCCCGCTGTTACTGTGCAAGTGAAAATTTGGAGGAGGAATAATGCAACATTTTTAAACATCAATAATTAATGTGGAAGATGTAGAGTCATTATTTTTGTTAGTAATTGGTTTCTGGACTCTATAAAGTCTTCTAAGTGAGAAACACACTTAGAAGGGTATGAAATTAAATCTAGAAAGGGCATAGACTGTGTCTGACAAGTCAAGCTCAAGTACAGCTGTTCCATTGTGTTTCCATATATATATAATTTTTATATGTGTATATATGTATGTACCTATTAAGACCAGGTTTTGGCAAATGCAGTACAGACCAGACTTTGAGGTTGGACACTGAATTGGTTGCAAAAAATACTGTATTTGGAAGTGCTGTATGCTGAGTTCTAAAGGATTAATGAAGACAGTGCAATCCGTGTTGCCCAACCTGTTCCCTGTGAACACACACACCTTGGGAGGGAGGTGATGGGTGACAGGTCAGCATCAGCACTGTGTTCCTGGTGGGGACAAGCACCACTGCTCTTTTTCTGCTGGCACGGGACTAGGAAAAGCAGTGCAGAGCCCTGTCAGCCTGTGCAGCTTGTGTGCCATAGTAAATATCCACTAATATTCCCATTCCAATGGAAAAATAAAGCCTCCCTGACTTAGGAAAGAGCTTGTTGGCAGCTGTAAATTTTGTTTCATGACTGAGCTGTGTCACAGCAGCTCAACAGAACTTGCAGGCCGAGGCTGATCAAAGACCCCTTTTTCCCAGTTACGTTATAACTGTGCAAGTTAAAATAACTGCTCTCTATTCCTGTCAGGGATGACCCAAGGCTCCTAAAATGAGTGGGACCTCTTCCTCCGCTCCACTCTTGACTGTGTCTGCTGTTGCCAAGCTCAGACTATTAGTCTGTCTTCTCTAATGAGACACTTCAGAGGAAGGAGAACAACACAAAGCAGCTGCTAGCACGAAATAACTTTGCAAGAGCTGCTTCCTGACCCTGGTGAGCATAGCTGGGTTTGAGGTATTTGCTTCTGCATCATCTGATCTACATCCATCTGTTAGCAAAAGTAAAATTCTCTGTGTTGTGCCCCACTACAGCTACTGGCAGTACCTGGAGGTCAGAGCCATGGTACAATGCTGGAGGTGAACTCTTGTGTCATGGTATTTCATAGTAGCTAATAATGAGGGAAAAAACAATACCATAAACAAACCAGCATCCATGGCAACACAGCCATTCACTCTTGAACTTTTCAAAACAGGAATAATTAATTTAACCTTTTTCTTTGTGGTTTCGTTTTGGTTTTTTTCTTTTTCTTTTTTGTATTATAAAAGCTTACACAGGCAGATGTAGGTGTGTTCTGGCAATTACTAATCAGCTGAGTCAGAATTCTTCAAGGGAGCTTGTAATGAAGCACCAGGAAGGATCTAGCTCTTTTACATTTAAGTTCTTGTATCCAGAGTGCAATCTGAATTGCTCAGCACAGCAGCTTTGGCTTTAGGGGGCTGTATCAAACAGATCCATGCAGTTGTTTCTAAGGAAATGCTTTTCCTATTGCCTTTGACAGTTAAAAACGAGGCAGTGGAGTGTTCATTTGCTGGAGTACCTGAGTGTGGGAGTCATTCAAGTCTGATCTAGTGACACTTTTCCCCAGGGAGGGTGTTACCTGTCTGTTGATATGGTCCCTACAACTACACCTGCTCAATGCATTTGTCCTGTTTTTCAGTAACAAATGAGCACAAAGATTAACTAGTTCATGATGGCAATAGGAAGTGAATACATACTGATGGGTCATAGCCTAATTCTGGGAACTGCATCCTCCTTTCCAAGTTTTTAGGTGGGACCCTTGGCTGCAAACCAGACAGAAACACGAAAGGGAAGAATTTGTTGCAAATGCTCCACTTCTGTGGCATTATATCAGGAAAATAAGGGTACAAGGCTCTTCAAATTAGGGTTTTATTCCAAGAGACCTGTATTTGAGGTTCATGATGTGGATTCACACTTCCAAATGCACTAATATTACAATAGCTGAAAGTGCTAGCAAAGCTAATGGCAATACTGCAGGTGTCTGAGGCTAATTTGAGGATTCCACTTTATTGTTTTGAGGGTAAAAGATCTCCATCCTTGGGTAACTGAGGTTTATGGAAATATATGGATTAAATCTGGTCTCAAGATTTGAATCTTGCTCTGCACTTAATTGACCTGAATAAGGTAAAAGACAGTGTGATCAAGTTCATCACTTGGCTCAAAGAGCTTGCACAGTTCCTTACAGCCTTTATCATCCAGGCCTCCTTATCTTGCTCCATCTGCTCCATCCCAGTGATATTTTTAGCATGCATTCACTGTGCAGTTTTTCCAGTCTGGCTGCCTGACCCTTTGGTTTCCGAACAATGCAACTGCAATGGAAGTGGTGCATGAGCAAAGGCTGCCGCTGAAGTGGGATTTTTTCCAGCTCCCAGAATAACTCCCAAATTTGACCAATCCTCTCACCTTGGAGCTGTTTTTAACGAGTCAAGCTGGGAGGTTTTTTTCTGTAAGGTTCTGTTAACCTAGAAATGGCTGCAGCACAGCTTTGAAGTTAACACTTCATTAAGATTAATTGGGGAAGTTCACACCTCTGCTGGGAGTTTGTCTAGCAGACTGTGAGACAGGAGCGGGCTGATTTACACGCCGATGCCTGGCTTTGTAGCGGTAAAAGGGAGGGCAGTGACTGGCTCCAGGAACAGTGCAAGAGCTGAAAAATGACCCTGCTTCCACAGCTGGGCTCCTCCTGCTCCTGAACTTACCGCAGGGAATGGATGCTGATCACAGCTGCCTTGAACTTGCACTGCAGTTTCAGGTGCCAGCCTCGGGACACAAATGACAGGGGATATATGAGTAAACCTTACATTACTGGTGCTGGATAAACAAAGAGGTAAATTTTTCCATTTGTCTGCTGCTGCCTGGTATGAGCTGGGGATTATTCACCAGAAGCAGGAGAAGGGAAATGGGGCTGGCTCCTGCTGACACATGGGCCGTGTCCAGTGCTCCATGTCCATGGAGAGGTCTCCAGGAGGATGTGGGGGTAGGAGAGCTCTGTGAATCTGTCCCCTTCCTTTGTGTCAGGCCATATGATGGGAAGAATGAACCCTGCAACATGTCAGATCCATCAGCTGATGTCCTTTTAGCTTCTTGGATTTGGCTGTGTTAGGTTTAGAGGTGGACTCGATGATTGTAGACTCATTTAGGCTGGAAAAGGCCTTTATGAGTCTGTGGCAGTGCAGGCAGGTGAGCTGCCAGCTCTGCTAGGAAGGCAGTTAGCCTCAGCAGCAAGGTGGCACAGGTTCTTTTGTTTCCTAGGCTCTGTCTTCTTTCTCCTTGTGATGATTCACTTGGATAATCATCACAATGTAAATCATCAATGGTTGTTTGAGGTCACATGGCCACTTCTTGATGTTTTCTAGGAGACAATTAGAGTTGGGCTGCTCCAAGTAAAACAGCCTCAAACAAATGGATGCTTATCTATGTTATCTCATATGCAGGGAGTTCACAGTATCACAGAATATGCTGAGTTAGAAGGGACCCACAAAGATCATCAAGTCCAGCTCCTGGCTCTGCACAGCATCATCCCCAAGAGTCACACCATGTACCCAAGATCCTTGCTCAAACACTTCTTGAACAGCCAGCTGTGACCAGTAACGTCTTAAAATCAGTGTTTCCTTCAGATCCCTCTGGTGGAGCAGCACACTGTTAATGATGTTGGGAAAACCTGTGTGATGGAACCTTTTCCCCTAGCAAAGCATGGATGAATGGTACATCAAAGCTCTGGCAGTGTGACTCAGGGCACAGTAAATGAGTCAGATCTTGCAGTATGTCAAGGTCCACATTCAGAATAGTTTGTGCCCATAATCAATTTCCATTCTGAGGATCAGATGAGCTGCAGTGTCCTGGGCAGTGCAGCTGGAGTGGTTGGAGTGAGCTCTCCCATTCAGCAGCGTTCACCTTCCGCAGTCCCGACGCTCCAGAAGATCCGCTCAGCACTTTGAGGGGGTTCTGATTAGCTGGGATGTGACAAAATAAACAATGGTGTGTGGTGTTTGCACAACGGCTCTCGTACATACTGCTTTGAGCAAGATAATCCTGCGGCCTGAAGCCTGGAGAAACCTCCCTTGGAGCTCAGTCAGCTTCTTTGATAGAGCTTTTATCTTACCGTTTACTGTGTTTATTGCTGGCAGAAAACAAGAGTAAATGTATAGATAAACTTCGGGGTCTTATCATTGTGGCTAGAAGGGTAATCCTGGCTCCATTCATGTAAACAGCTAAATTCCTTCTGATTTCATTTGTACCAGGGTTTCATCTCTTTGAGTACTTTTTCTCCCTCTATTTGCAGTCCTTGAAGCAATCACAGACTGCCCGTCTACCACCTGCATTCCACCAGGCATGGGGATTGCAGCTGGAGGCTCAGCACAAGGCAAAAACCCTCCCTGGAAACTTTCAGATCTTTAGACATTTCTGGGACAGGGAGAGAGGTGGGAATTCATGGGCCAGGGGCTGAAAACCCATCAGGTACTGGAGGGAACAGCTGGGGGAAAGGGGCAAGGCTGGCTGCAAACTCTCACTCTGATGCAGCTGCTAAAACAGGCACCATTCCCTGCATTACCAGTGGAGCACAAAGGCTAAAATCTAATATTAGATGGACAGCAATGAGCATTACATCTTGGGGTTTTAGTGTTTTAATGTTGTTTCTATGGTACCAGTACCTGGAATCTTCAGGAAAAAAAAAATTAATTATAACAACCAGGGAGGCACTGCCCTACTTCTATATATAGAAGCCCTGTGTTTTATTATCATGATTTCATATCTGATAAGGGTGTTTCCAGTTCCGTGAGATGACTTTTGTTGTCTACGGCTCATACAGGTGGAAAAACAACACGTACATTCATAATTTATTTTTTGAAATACATATATATATATATATATATTTTCTGCTTATACAGATGAAGGTTCAGATATTGGCTATCCTAGAACTTCAAATCTGTTTGTTACAGGTCAGATATAGATCTGAGATTTGCAGCACAAACCACCCTAGCACTGACCTGAGCAACCAACCATGATCCAATCCAATGGAATCTGGGCTAATATAAGCCAGTGTAAGTTGTCCTTAGGAGTCCAGAAGCACTGGAGACCACACAGTTTTATCCATATCTCCATCACTTGGAAATTGAAATGCAGCATATTTTAGAAACGAGTTACCCAAGTGCTGCTGCAGGACACTGGTTTAGATAAACAAAAAGTAATGTCCTATGAGAAATGTCATTGGAAATGGAGGTTTATCTGCCTAGGTTTGAGTCCATGAGAGACATCTGGCTCTCAAATAACTTCAGTCATAACTGCTTGAAGGTAAACCTGTGGGATTCACTAGCTCAGACTGGGCTAATCTAATGGAAAGGTCTTTCCTGACCTGGAGGAGAAGACTTTGTGATTAAGGAAGAAGTGTCCTGTGCTGCACATTCTATCAGAAAGACAGCACTTGCCCAAACATAATACCCCTGGTAGCATAATAGGAGAACATCCTGGGTTTAGACTGTGGTGAAAAGATTCTCCAGGGTTACTTACAGGTGTTCCTCTCAGGGCAACAACAGATGCACTTCTCCTTAACTGACTTGAAAAGTCTCTTTCTGTGCCTTCTGACCAATGGGCAGCAACACCTTTCACTCCAAAAAATTCTTTCCATTTATGAGGCTACAGCAGAACTCAGAAATACTGCAGACAAGTTGTTTAACTGCTCTTGAAGATCAGACAGGAGGGAAAAGCATTCCCTAACTGACATGATACGTTGTCCCAAAAGAGTCTTTATGCCAAAATAGTTTCATATTTCCAAATGTAAAAATCTAAAACAGTGGTGAAGCAGGCTAGGGTTTCTTTTTTGGCTCAGCCAGCTAACCTGGAAAGGTATAGCTGTGCAGTCAGTCAGGAAAGCAGCAAAATTCCTGGTTGTAGCTCTTGGAAATCATTGCAGAAGCAAAGCCAGGTTATTTTGATAGAGGTTGTGTTATCATCAGAAACTGTCTGGAAAGAGCATGTTAAGATGTGGGTTTGATTTATTCTAGGACCTAGGGTTCAAGTTCAAATCCAAACCAGGATTAAAAAAGACTAGAGTATTCAGCAGGAGATTTTGGCTTCAAATGATAGAAACAGTGAGGGATCTTGCTGGCTTTGGTGACAGGTCAGGTTTTCAAATCACCTTGACTTTTTGCACACCTCCTCTTACAGATAATTGAAACCATATTGTGTTACATATATGCAGCATGAATTTCCATTGGTAACATGTCTTTATCTTGAGAAATTACTTTTTTTCTTCTCCTGTAACTGAGACAAAGAAGCTCCTCTTCTCTATCCCTGTCATCTTCCAGCTCCTGTCGAACAATCTGGGCCTAATTTGAATTCCAGCGATGAGGAATAACCTGATATTTTGCTTACCTTCATGAATGAAAGGTTAATTCTGTACATCCAAGATTTATACTGCATGCTAGTTTAAGGGCATTTTACCACACAGCTGGTGAGGGATTTTCACAAATACAAGAGAGGACTGTATGTTATTTAACTTTTCCTTTCAACTCTTTTTTTTTTCACTAAGTTCCCAGCTGACTGCACACTCTTGAATGCAGCAATCTGTTTAATCTAGTTTTAGCCTTCCTTTTCCTGTTTTGCTGTTTACTTTTCTTCCCATGCCAGTAGCGATTGAGGCAATACTGTGGATCCATTATTTGTTTCAGGCATCTTGGAATATATGTGTTTGCTTTGCTCTGTGCGTGCATGCATGAGAGAAAGGGAATAAACATACATGTGGCCAATTAGTCAGTACACTTAAATTAATGAAGAGCAATCTACGAATCTCCTTTTTTCTGAGAATTTGGAAATGCTGGGAATGTTTGCCATGTAGCTTTCAAAAACTTCAAAAGCAGCTATAAGGTCACAGTCTAATACTCCCTTCTGTATACTCATGTCTTTTCTAAAAATATTTCCCAACTTAATCTTCAGTGTGTGGAACAGGAGGGCAGAGGGGGAATGGCAGTGTTTACGACCAAAGTGCAAAGATGAGGAAGAAAATTAAATCCACAGAAACGCGAATCTTTTGATCTCTGCTTCATTTTCCTCATTACCAACTTCACAGTACCAGCAGTTATGTTTTAACTAAACACTGAGTTTATGGACCCATGTCTCTGCCTACAGATAAGGGAAGGTCAAGAGGAACTAAGCTGATGCTGTCTTTGCTTTTGCACATTTTCCTTGAACTGGGACACCCAAACAAGTCAGGGGGAGTCTAAACGCCACCAGTGATTTGGGTGTGTTGCTTCTTGCAGTAGGTAAAATACAATCAAAGACGTCTGCACTGGATAGATACAATCCTGAGAAGAAAGAGTCTCAGTAATATCACAGGTGAAGAGGCCTCTAGGGTCCATGAAACTTGAAAGAAAATACCACAATAAACCGAACGGCAGCAAAATTAACCCAGCTAGAAGAGTTTGGAAGGAAGTGTTAAAAACCTAGGCTTTATGTCCCCTTTTTTTTTCTTTCTCTTTGGTTCTTGAGCTGTGAGAAACCCTCAGGGGTCAGAAAAGCTGCAAATGGGAGGAGGAGGGAGGTGTATGGAGGATGTCTCTGTTCTGTAGGAAATCTCTGTCAAACCACCCTTCAGAGCAGTGAGAAAAACTCCAGTTTCCAAAAATGTTTCTGCCTCTCATTCCACAAAATAAAACCAGAGGAGACACTCAGTTTCACCCCATCTCTTTACCTTCAAACAAACCTTACTGACTCTTGCCCACCAAAGGAGTTCCTTGTTGATAAACACACCCATTGTTTGAGAACTCTACAAAGTGATCCCATCCTCTTCATCACATTGTCGCTGTCCTGGCTTCACTACTGGTTTGTCTACTGCCAACCCCAGCAGAGATGGTGAGCTGAGCCTGCACAGTGTGTCCTGGCAGCCCCAAGGGATGCCTTGAATGGTCCTTTCAAAATACTGACCCATCACAATTCATCCTCCAGGTGGGATGACTGATGTCCTCAGAAAACCCATGTGCAACAGAAAGGAGTTTAGGTGTGCAGTGAGGAAGTCAAAGAAAATCCACAGGTCCCAAAGAAGAAATAAAACATGAACTGCATCTGGCACCAATATCATCTGAGGAAAATAAAAACCTTTTTTTTTTCTATGCTTTCTTCCAATGTACAGAGAGATAACGTAGCCAGAATCTGCCCTCCTGAAACTACTGAAACTCATAAACAAATAACCTGGTGTTGGACATTAGGGAAAACTTACATGAGGGCAATTCCCAGAGGGAAACAGCTCCAACAGGTGTGTGCATTGGAGAAATAAGGCATGTCCCTTATTGCTGGTATCATTTATAACTTTAGGTCTGAGTACACAGCTAATTCTGAAGTAGTTCCAAAAGCAAAAGGCAAGAAAAGAGTAATGATTCCTGAGAAGCCAGTATGCTGGCTCTGACTGATGTTGGCTACAAACATGTCTGGGTGAGCTGAATCTGGAGTTTAAGCACAGACAGGTCATTTCAAACTGTCCTGCAGCTAAGTAACATTTCACCCTGGGGAAGTCTCCCTTCCAAACACTTCCACTGTTCCACACAGGCTGCCTTTCAATGCTGTTGTCTGCTCTCAGTGGGTTTTCTTCATCTTCAGTCTTTCTGAAGATTTCGGGATGTTTGGGGAAGCTGCTGTATTAATTTTTTCAGATATTTTGAGTTCTGAAAGTCTTCAGCTGCAGAGGATTTATCCTGATAAGGCATTAACTCCAGCTTCATTTGAAGAAAGAGAACTGTACACAAAGTGACGGGTGCTCAGCTACTTCTTAGACACTAACACGAGCAATTCTGAATGGAGATCTGTTCAGGTGTTCTGGATATTTGTGTGTCAGCGTGCAGAAAAAGCAAGCAAATGCAAATGAATGTTCCTGAAACAGCCGTGGAAAGAAAATATTTTTTTACCTACCCTAAAAAGACCTTGTTATAAGGATCATGACAGCAAGAGCTCAATAGCAAGAGACAGAAGTGCTGAACTTCCAGAGCAGGAGATGACAACTGGCTGGCTGACAGCAATGGAATTGGGGCCCTTCCCTTCTACATCACCATAGACTCCATTGAGATCCTTAGCTCAGTGTTTTATTAAGCATCCAGAAGCACTGAAGCCCTAGAAAACTCCTTTAAGTGTAATTTGGGCTGCATAATTCTGAATGCAGGAAGCCTTCCTGAACCCCACAATGCGTGGTTTGTGCGCATGTGCATGTGAGTGCATGCATGTGCTCATCAGGGAAGCAAAAAGGAGGAACTGAGGCAGCAGACACATGACTCAGGGTGTGTGGAGATTGGCAATACAACCCTGCTATTGCAGCAAATTTGGATCTTCATTCTGCAGCAGCTGGGCTTCCTCCCAACAGAAAATGCTGCAGGCTACATTTATGCTCAGCAGTTAATTATCCATGGGAGCAGGTAAGGGATTAGTGACCAGGTAGAGTTTCACACCTGTCAATGGGGTGAACACTGTAGCTGCTCAGAAATATTTGGCAGGAGAGGAAATAATAGAGCTTTTCCTATGCTAAACCATAAGTCCCTTCCACATGAACTGAAGGGGAATTGTCTCCCGTTGGTGGAATTCGGTATGTGATGTGCCTGGACGAGATGTGGTTCAAAGTCATGTTGCTGCATGTGCTTGCCAGTAATGCTGGCTTAAAAAATATCTGTCCTCCTCCTACATCCATGCCTACCTCTGTACTGCAGCCCACACCCCTGCCTTTGGTGCCACTGGAAACCAGCCATGGAGATACCTGGTTTGAGGAGCAAAAATAAACCCAAACCTTTTTAGGAATGCTGGCTCACAGCCAGGTCAATATCCTGACCTGGTTGGCAGCACTGATGCAAACCCCAGGAGGGCCAGGAGAACCCAGAGGGCAGAGCACAGAGGTACCAGCCAGCAGCGAGGGGCAGCAATAGCTCAAGCCTAAATTCCTACCAAAGACTTTGCATCATGACCCTGGAGCTGGAGCCACAGTTTGGGGAGCAAAGCTCAGCCTAATCCAGTCTCTGTTCTGGACAATGCAGGGATACCACAGGTTTAACCCAGCTTTTGCCTTTGCCTTTGAATTAAGCAGCATGAATTTAGGCTTGCATCTTACACCCAAAGAAACCTTATTGAGCAGCTCGTTTCTGCCAAGGTAATTAATCAGGAGATGGCAGAAGATCACTTCGTTTCATCCCAGATTTCAAACCCCATTTGTCTGTTCTTCTGTGGCCTGTCAAGGTTTTCCCACATGCTGTGTGTTCTGGACATCATATGGTCTCTTATTTTTAGCTGTAGGTGATTGCAACACAGCCCCTTTAAAGAAATCCCACTGATACTGTCTGTTAGAATTCAAAAGCAACCAGGTGTTAACAGGCTTATACAAAATTTACCTGTCTAAAATTTCCTCTGCTCTCACTTTCTTAGCTTTCATTCTCATAACCTGTGTCCCAAGTGAAAAGACACCTGCTCACTGGATTGACCTGTCACCAAACCAAAACAAAGGTTCTTATTTTGACCTTCTTTAGCAATATCTTTTGGCTACTGAAAATGTAGCACTTGTATCTGCTCACTTTAACTGTGTTTCCTCCACTCCTTGATTAACACATCTAAGTTTAAGTGTTGGTTGCATAATTTACAGATTGCAAGGGTTTACTCTTTTTATATTCAGTAAATGATGTTTAAAGTACTCAGGTGCCATTTTTTTATTACTAAGAAGGAGTCACAAAGTCAATTGATGAATGGAACTGAGCAGTTTCCAGGACCGAGTTCAAGCTTGTAAAAGGACATGAGTTACTAAAACTTAAAAAATTCTCTGAAGCTCAAATCTTTCCCCAACAAGAATATAATCATAGCTCTCTTTCTGTCTTTCCATATGTAGCATTATACAAGAAATGCAAAGTAAGACATGGGCATCTCTTAAGCATTTGTTGAAATTAGAATTCTGGTCATCATTGGATGTTCTTTGTGCCAGACAGAACTACGCCTTTTCCAAATAACTCCATCTTGGCCCCTGATACTGCACGTGCTTACTTGATTATTCCGAATACTTCAGAGTACTTTTATAGCTCTCTCATAATGAACTGCCAAGTCTATTTTGAATATGTTAATCTCAGGATTAAGTTAAATATAAATACATGCCCCCAGCACTCTGAAGGATTGATGCATTTTCAGTTTAATCTCTGAGGATTTTAGTACCATTCAGAAGAAATGTTCAGTATCAATTCAGCGTTGCTTCCAAGTAGGTGCACGCTTTCATGAGGAATTTATATGAATCCCATTATAGAAAAGCTGGGATCCCTGTTTTATAGTTACAGAAGAACCAAAACCCCAAAGGACTAAGGGAGTGGTGTGACAACAGAATACATTTATTTTTTGGACAGGACAGGATTAAAAAGTGCTGCCATATGAGATCAAGTATTTACGTGGCCTAAACTCTCTGCCAGTTCCAGTTTATTTTAAAAATTCTTGTGGATTAGCTCTGAACAGCCAGGCTTTATGCCAGATCAGGCACCATCCCTCACTTCCATCCCAGCTATACATTGGCCCCCGGAGCAGATGTGGGGTGAGCACCAAGGTGTCGCGTTGGCACCAACTGCACCGTGCACTCTGACAAGCCCAAGAGACATCCCTGCTGCGGGATAAATGTGCTGGGAAGAAATCTGGAAGTACACAGATCCAGTTTTTTTGCTCATGTAACCATGGCCTTACAACTTGGGCCGAGAAGAGTTGTGCTCTGCTCAGGGAGACCACGGCTCCTTGGGCATCTGTGCCCTTTCCCATCCTCATCCTGGCAAACCGAGCTGAGAGAGACCAGGAAGCTACAAACATTATGGGCAGACTGTGAGACCCTGAGGATATTTGCAAATTTGGGACAGTAAAACAGCCTTGGGAATAAAAATGGACCCAGTGAGCAGCAAATGGATTGCTGAAGGCATTCCCAGAGTGTGAAACCCAGGTGTTGTAGTGCTGGCTGGCTGCATCAAGGACCAGAGCTTGGCTGGGGGTTGACAGGTCTGGGCTGGGGGTCAGGGATGAGAGGGGGACTGCTGTGCCCTGCTCCAAATGTAGACTGGCTGTGTGCACTGGGAACCAGCTCTGCAAATCTTACAGAGAGTTTAACTCAGGGAAACAGAACTGCATGGGCTGTGCTGAGGAGCTGGTGAAGAGTGTGACCTTGCTCCTTATTTTGTGACTCAATTTTTAAAGCTGGTGTAGGGGGAGAGGAATAAGAAACATCTGAAGTATGCATGTGAGAACTTTGTCAATCCTTCTAAAATGTCTATTGTATTCATCTTCATTGTATATGGCATAAGATTTATATTATAACTGGCATTTTTATGGCACCTTTCCTCTGTAACAGCTTTCTTTCAGAAAACACAAAGTGTATTTTTAAACACCCTTCAATTAAGCCTCACATAATCATTGTATGGGTACTGAAAATTATGCTATTTGCTTTCCTGTCACTTCTAGATTCATTTAAATCACACAAATCTTCAAGAGTTAAGAAAAGCAGCAGCAGAAACCTGTGAAGAATCCACCTGAGTTTGTTTTCTCTTTTTTTTTTTTTTCTTACTTTAACAGGCTACAATCATTCCTCCAGGCCTGTATCAGCTCTGTGGTCAGCTTTCAAGTGAGATTTAAGGCCATGTTTGACCTCTCAGCCATGGAAGGACTCGGGATTGATGCAGACACCACTTCACATCACTGTGTATCCCAGCTGTGATCTGCTGGGGTGCACACAGGAAGGTGGGAGCTGGCACAGCACACTGCCTATATTGCCTTCCTTGTTGCAGTTGCTCCTCCCTTAATAAAAAAAAATAATTCCAGGTTTTATTGATTTTTAGGGCATGTTGCTAGATCTTAACTTTGTTATAAAAAAAAAAGTTAAAAGTGTGTAGAATTTAGGTGTGATAATGTATGTAACAGGGCATGATGGAGAGGGTAAGCCTGGCTATTTATTGTAGATAAAAAAAGTAATAGAATTGCAAAACATGCATTATTTTTTAAATCATTCTAGCCTGAGGCAGGGTTAGCTGAAGAGGTTTTTCCAAGGCCACACCAAAGCATTTATATTCCAGACCCAATAATGTATCTATTTCATGATGATAAACAATCTCAGGCATCACCTTTGAAGTCTGGAAAAGTTAGCAGCTTGGTAAATAATTTTTAAAACGTGACTGCTTTTCAAAGTAGCACTTGATGTATTTCCATGCAGCTTTGGGGAAACTCTTGGAAAAGTCATTGATGGAGAAAAATCTGATGTGAAACTCTTAAATCGTTCGGTGCTTTTTTATTTTAGGTAATACACTGGAAGTTGGTGATATTTTTTTCATAGGGGCCTTACATCTGGTATAGAGATTCTCAGTTTGCTGCAGATATATAGAGCTTTTGAGGAATCTGTCTCACTTCCATGATGTTTTGGAAGAGGACTTGTACATGGGCATGACTGGGCATCCCCATTCAAGAGCAGTGAGCCTTCTGCTTCCATGCTGTCAGCCAGGGACTTGGAGATGTTCCCTGATGGCTAGACAGGAAAAAAGGCATTGTTAGGTTTATTTTTGCTGCTTTTTTGACTAAAAACACACTTAGCAGAATTCTGAAAGGAGGAGGAAACCACAAGTGCACACAACGAGGCCAAGGCTCCCCTGGATAAGAAGCGCTGGGAGCAAGGCTGGGCTGGCTCTTCCCTCTCCCCTCACTGGGATTTATGGTCATCTCGTGATCCAGGGGCTGGAACTGCCAGCACCAGAGGGGCTTATGGCTCTTGTTGTTTTAAAGTTATTTGTGCATTCACTGTAGGCATTATGAAATTGCTGTGGGTTTTTTCATCTCTGAAGAGCCAGACTTCTGAGCCACCGGCGTAGCTTCCTAATCACAGGCATGGAAACTCCTGAACTTCAACTAGAAGTGTTATCTGAGTAGTCTTCTTTTAAGTTACTTTGGGGGGAAAATCAGTAATCATGATCGTGTAAAAAGCTTATATTGAATGCTTTGCTATTGCAGAGCAAACCTGCTGGGCCACTGGTAACAGTTTAATTCCACAGTTGGCAACATTTCTCATGGATTGCCCTGTACAAAAATCTCCATATTGCATATGTGTGTAGTTAACAGTAGATAAGGCTGTTGGATTTAAAAGATACATTATTGTGTCTGGAATATAAATGTTTTAGTATGGCCTTGGAAAAACCTCTTCAGCTATGAATAGAAGAAAAATCCTTCAAGTTGTACCTTAACTGATTTAAAATGAAGATGAATTTTTGACAAAACACCATTTGTACCACGCAGTATGAAGATTCCCAGTGTGTGGGAAAAGGCTTTCATTATACCACTAGAGAAATCAAAATAAAAGCAGAAACTACCTAGGAATTCACTAGAAGCCTTGGTGGGAGCTAGGAATAAAGCCCCCATGTCTAGCGCTTCCACTCAGCAAGAAAAATAAATGTTTGCTTATTAAAGCGTTTATTTCTAAATTGTCAGGTGTGGCTGCCCTTTACAGGAAAGCGGGTGCATGACAGGCAAGGGAAAAGAAAAAAAAATTAACTGGAAAAATAAATACTGTGAAGAGGAAGGAGATACAGCACAGAGGAAAACTTCTGTGACAGAAAAGGGCAGTGGATCAGCAGAAGTTTGCTGGTATGCACAGAAATGACAACATCTGATTTATTTTTTTTTTACAGGGAGAAGAAGCTATTAAGCATATTTTAAGTCATTCCTGCTTGTATTTTCTGCCCCTCTTCTTTCTTTGTAGTTGGGGGTTTTGTTGTTGTTGGGCTTTTTTTCAACGACAAGAAGATAAACTGCTGGTTGTAAAGAGTGCTGCAGGGGAAACACTGGGGATATAACCACCTAATTATGAATTTCCTGAATGTGCAACATGACCAGGAGCAACTGGACAGGATTAGTGCTGTATGTTTCATCTCCAGCTGTTTCATGAATGCCAATCTCCAAACTCTTCCAAGAAGAACATTTTTTTTTCCGTGGCCCTACTTTTGGCTTTAACAATGCGAGCAATACTGCTTTGTTTTCTTTAGAGCCTGAACTGAAACAAGAGCTTTCAACAAAACAAACCCCAAGCAAACCTAACGAGCCAAAGAGCTGCACAGTGTTAAGGAGATTTAGCTGAAATATTTGTAAAACATCAAAAAGGAACATCCTTCTTGGTGGCAAAACTGGAACTAACACTGCAGAGATGCATGATTACGAGACAATAAATGAGAGTATTTTCTTCTGGTGCAGTGGTCAGAAGTTATTGTTTTGAATAAGCACCACTGGTGTGTAATCTTCACGGCAAGCTTCTTGAATTGGTGACGTGCCAATGCTCTTTGGAAGCTCTCAGCAGACAGGAACTTATTTAAACTTATAAAACCAACGTAGACGAAAAAATGTAAAAAATGCCCTGTGTAAGGCCTCAGCTTGCAAACAGACAAATTGTGAGGACAATGGTGCTTCTCATGGAAGAGAGGGCAGCAGGAACCTTTTCTTTCCATTATGCCTTTGTAAAGATTAAGAAACAGCTAATAGAATAATACCCCTGACAAACAAAAACTTCTGGGGTGTCAGAAATCACACCTTTACAGTAATGGCACGGGGGTTTAGAGGGCCCCTTCTAGCAGCTGGTGAAGCTCTCTGGTTTTTTGTGACTACTAGTACAGTTTGACTGGACATATTTGTTGCTTAGTAGTATCTCTATTTATTGCTTGGTAGAATCTCTGTGAGATTCAAAGGCCAAATTAAAGACTTGCTCATTAAATGCAATAAAATGATGTCCAATAAGTAACTGGTTTTATCACACTGATGTGCAATGCAAAGTTATCATGCACTGCACTAACAGAAGAGGCAGAGAATTTTTATTTCAGAGTCATACAGAGGTTATTCCTTTGATCTTATCCCAACAATAAGATTTTTGGGCTCTAATTTCTTCACATGTTATTGGGCATGAGAAACCCTGACCTGTGTTATCCTAAAAAGGGAAAAATCTGCTAATTAATACCATGAGTACAAACTTGGTCAGTTCATGAATGCAAACCTGTGAATTTATGCTGAGTGAATAACCGGCATTCATTTCCTCTAAATAGAGAGGTACAGACAGAAGTCCTGGTTTGTGCTAATGTTTACATGCCCTACTTATTTAGAAAGAGTGTCCTGCAGAATTTTGGATTCCCTGCAGTAAAAGTGACCATTAGAAACTATATACACTTATCCAGATTTTCTTGCATGTGCCAGTCTCCACGGGCACTATCTTGAAAATAAAGCACTGTAAGGATTGAAGGTAATTATTGTGTTTTAATCTGTACAATCTAATTTGCCTTTAGCTTGCTTTTTTTTTCTGTCACATAAAAGAGTGAGGGAAGACTACCATGACCAGATTGTACTGTGTGATTTGGAGTACTAACTTTATTGGTTTGTGAGACATAATGACAAAAAAGCATTTAGTAGCAAGAAAAGAACATATTGTATGGCCTTCTCTTTATTCCTTGGAAGGAATAAGTTATGTCATCACAAGGAGGGGAAGGGAGGAGAGGTGTTACATCATTTTGTTCCGGATATTTTTGTAAGGACATCTTCCATCTTTGCTTTGAGCATCCTGCCAGTCCCACCTCTCAAGTGGCAGGGTGAAGTCCAAGAAAGGGGTGCTTCAGGGCCATGCCCTCAGCCTGAGGGTCACCAAAGGCAATTTTGCTGAGTACTTCTGTATTTCTCCATTCAAGTTGCTGCTGGCATTGATGCCTTTTCCTGGTCTTAAAATCAAGAGTCAGATACGGTTAAAAGGGAAAAAGGGATTTTACCTTGGTATTTATTTTAAGGATCCTTAGGTGCACCATGCCCAGGTCAAATGCACCTTAATGCCCACTGCAATGCACACCCCCAAAAGATCTGGTCTATCATTATAGGTCTTACTAATTAGCATACCTATCATAAATTCCCCAATGAGAGGCTCAAATGAGCCCCCCTTCCCAAGGAACCTTTCCCCTGGAGGGTTCTATCTTAGTTTACAAAATGTGTTCTGGAGAGGACCTTGGGGTCTGGGGCACACTGATCCCTAACTACGAAGCTTCTAAAATGTTTCGTCTCCTAGCTTAACAAACAAGTCCAAGAATGCAGGCAAAAAGCACTAAGAATAAAGAAGTTGTAAAAAGGTATAAAAGAAAAGGCAAAAAAAATCATCATGGCATCAGCATAAAAAAAATGTCTGAACCCGGAGCTCCTGCTATGGATGAATGTAAACTGTCAGGACACTGAGTCCTGAGTCCTCACCCCACAGCTGCTCAGAGGTGTGATAAT
Organism: Ifrita kowaldi; assembly: GCA_013398055.1. Taxonomy (NCBI): domain Eukaryota; kingdom Metazoa; phylum Chordata; class Aves; order Passeriformes; family Cinclosomatidae; genus Ifrita; species Ifrita kowaldi. The sequence goes on along the minus strand of VZRS01012040.1, from coordinate 204,347 downwards.
GCACATGGAGAGAAAACTCCTGCGGCCACAGTCCATCCAGTGTTTGAGTGGAACCATCCACCCTCTATGCTGGTGCTGTGCAGGGTTAAAACTGACTGAGGGCGGTATATCCCAGGTAAAAACCAACACGGTATTCAGCAAATAAATCAATCAAAGCATGCTCTGTACGCTGTCAAACAGCACCGATGCCAAGAGCTTTGCCTGCCTGCCCTCCAGAATACAGAAGATGTAGCTTGTGGGAATAGTAACAGTTTAACTCAAATCCCATCAGAAATGTGAGGGAAAGTATGCTGAGAGAATAAAGAGTGTCTTCACAGCCTTGGCAGTGATGTCTGACCTCCAAGGCCACATCCTGATTGTGCAGAGACATGGGCCCCTCTCTGGGTTTTGCCACCGAATAGGAGGGGATGGCTGATGGAGATGATGGCAGAATACAGGATTTAGAACTGGTTTGGATCCAGCCTCAGTCAACAGTGCCAAAATTGTTACTGTGTGATAGCTAAACAATTCCTGCTTGAAAGGAGTTGGGGGTTCTGTCTGGTCCTGCTGCATCTGCAGCTTGGAGTGACTGTCATGGGGACAGGGATCCAATAGAAAGACCAAAGAAGGATAGAGCACAGCCCCTTCATCCTGCTCCTCTGCAGCAGCACATGTGGGAAGGGAGATGGAAGAGACGTGCTATCGCGTTTCTGACGCCACTCGCTTCCTGAATAAACAGAAAGATCTCACTGTGATAAAAGATAAATATGCATGTTATTGAAAAAAATAACCCAGACTCATCAAAACAGAGAAATTAGTTCATAGCTTTGGTCTGTATTTATTTGGATCACAGTTTAGGTCAGTCATTTTCTCCAGTGTGACTTGTCTGTCCCTGCTGTGTCATCACTTAACCTAATCCTTTTCCTTTTTCAGAGAAAAAAAGACATTTCCTCTTGGTCTGATTAATGCTCTTCCTAGATGAGCTGGTTCAGGGAGTAGGCCGTAAAAGAAATAGTTTTATCTGTTATTTATGTAGGAACTCTCTGATGGAAAGCAATCCTTGCTTCACTCTCCCCTGCCCTGTCCCTTGTTTCCTGAGCCATGCCCAGGCTCCATTGAATCAGTTTATTGTTGCTGTTAACCATCTGCTCTTCCAGTGTATCAGGGCCGTGGGGATGAACAGGAGGAGCTCCAAGGAGAAGGCTGCATTTGCTCCAGGTCCAGGCTGACCTTGCTCTAGTTTTTGTGAGTCTGCCGTTCTGCAGTTCCCGGTGAGACTGGAAATGTCCTCGTGCCTGGGGCCCCTGTTCTGACTCTCTGGATGAGGACCTGACTTTTGGCCCATCAGATAGAAAAGCCACAAATCAGTCCTGTGATTCCATTTCCTTCCTCTTCTTTATTTCTCTTCATTTTGTTTTCTCCAGGATTGATTTTATTTATTATTTAATTTAAGTTTTATCCTTTTTTTCATCATTTTCTAACTTGTGTCAGTGATTTTTTTCCCTTCTAACCAATGTCTTCACTATTCCTTCTCTTTTTTCTTTTTTTTTTTCACAAAACAGTCTATGAGACCAAGTAAAGTCTTTACCACCCTAGTGAGTAATTAATCTCATCTGGTCTGCAACTCTATCCAGGACCATCAAAAAGTCTGCGTGTTTTGGGTCAATAATAAAACAAAACATTTTTCTACTTTTAGATTTTATGCATTACAAAAGTTTTTGCAATTAACGACAAACAATACTTAGTGCTGGCTGACCATTCCACATTGAAAAATCTTTCCCATGGGAAAAATGCCTATTTCTTATTTTTGTAGGAATTATCTATTTCAGATAACTTTATTTTCATTTTTCTGGGTTTTAGTCATGTAGAAAAGAGCCCCCAATGAGCCTGTTTGGGCATGATGCTTTTACTCAGCCTTGATGCCAAACTGATTTTTCTTTAGTGTGTGTTTCAGCAAGAAGCAGAACATCAAGGAGTCCTACGGGAAAAGTGTTTGTGTTGATATTTTAATGGAAGCTGAAGAAAATACACTTGGGCTGCCTCAGACTCCAGAGGGTTTTCCAGTTTTTGAAAGGAAACCTTGCTCTGGCGGATAAAGTGGATCAATCATTGACAAAAGCTGTTGGGAAAAGTAACAGTGAAGAACATAGTGATGGAGAGAAGACAGAGCACAGGACGTGTGGGCGATGAGCTCCTGCAGAGGAAGGTTGGCTTCCCGAGGACCAAGGCTAAATCAAAAGACCCTTCATAGCACGGCTGCGATCTGTGGTGGGGGTAAGGCCAAGTCCTATTTTAAGCTTTTCCTGTGACCAGATTAAAGCTGCAGTCATGATTCCCCCGTGGCTTGGATGCAGTGCTGAGAGGTGAATGACCACCATGGTTCCTCGGGGCTCTCTTCCAGAGCCAGGGGATAAACTTATCTTCTTTAGGGCGGCACAGTTTAATAAGTCAGAGTGTTGCTTTAGCCCTGAAGAATACTGCCTAGAGCTTTTCCTCCTCGCTCCCAACCGATGGGAACCTAGGAATGACCACACTGCTGGGAGCACAGGCCTTGCCTTTGCAGCAACCTGCAGCAGGCACCAAGGAGAGGACATGTGTGGGAACATGCACTGACCTCAGCCTGGAGCTGCTGGGGCAAAGGGCTTCCCTGTCAGAAATGGCATTTTGGTGACACCTTTCCACCATCCATCACAACCACGCATCCCTGCTAGGGCTGGGTGGACAAGGGGAGGCTCGGTGGGTGATATGTGCTCCAGGGGTGGTATTTGGCAGTAAGGGACGGGTCTACAAAACACATCTTATGAGGAACAGCTACGGGAGGGTTTGTTTGACGTGGAGAAGAGGAGGCTCAGGTGAGACCTCATCCCTTTCTACAAGTCCCTGAAAGGAGATTGTAGCCAACTGCGGGATGGTCTTTTCTACCGCACCTGCAGTGAGAAGACTAGAGGAAAATAGCATTAAGCTGACATAGGGGAGGTTCAGATTAAACACTAGAAACAAATGTTTTACTTTTAGGGTGGTCTGGCATCGGAACGGATGGTGGTGGAGTCACCATCCCTGGAGGTGTTCAAGAGGCGGCTGTACTTGGCGCTGGGTGATGTGGTTTAGGGGTTACAGCGGTGCTGCTGGGTGGGCGGCTGGCCTGGATCGTCTTGAAGGTGATGATTCTCTAATTCCATTATTATACGATCCTAAGTAACGATGAGCGGAACGGGGTGGACACGGGCAGCGGAAGAGGCGAAACGGGAGCGGGGCGAGGCGGAGCGGCCGGGCAC
>VZRS01012040.1:60177-199216 GCA_013398055.1 Ifrita kowaldi | reverse complement strand
GGGCGGAGGGTGGGAAGGTGTATAATTTTTCTTTTTTTTTTTTTTTTTTTTTTTTAATTTTGAACCTTTGGGACTCATCTGGTTTGGGTTTGAGGTCACTGCTGGGACAGCAATGAGAGGTTTTTTTCGTACTGTTAGCCTATAGTTGGCCAAGGGATAAGAAATGAAGGTAGTTAGCAGCCAAAATAAGCTGATACTCTGTTATAGCCAAGAAGCTCAGAGCTGTAACTCCATACTGCAAGTATTTTATCTTTAGTGTCAGAGAAGTTTGTAACTTCCAATCTGAAATCTGTTTATCCTGGCACTTTTTTTTTCTACGTGTAGTATTTAGGGAACGGAAAGAAAATCTCTCCATTGTACCTCTTTCTTAGCAGAGAATTTGTTTTGTTTTTCTCACTTTATAGTGTCCTTCATGTCTTCTGAGAAAGAGAAGCAGTTAAGGGCAGTCAAACTTATGCAGTTCGTAAAATCTGTGCAATTTGCACAGCAAACTTCTGCATGTGTGTGGTTGTATTCATGAACTTTCTAATAAGTGTAATTGACTTTTTCCCTCAAAAATGTAGGTTGTCAGAACCAACATTTACAGTATGAATAAATGTTTGTAGTGTGAGGATCTTAATTCCTACTGAACACATATAATTAAATAAAAGGCCCAGAGCCCGAACACACCTGAATAAAACAAATTGCTCTCTACAGTGCTTTTCTCTTCACTGTAGTCTGCCCCCTTCCTCCAAAGAAAAGACATGAGGGAAGATGGAGTGACTTCTTTGGAGCACCTGGAGTGGCAGTTAGGGACACACTGGGAAAGCATCCCATCATTCCACCAAGGATGTGGCTAATGAGTGTTAAGTCTGGAAATAGTGTCCCAGTGCACTGGAATTGTTTTGAGCAACATGCCACGGGTTATCAAAGTCCCATTTGTTGGCAGTAGCCTTTAGTGTACAGCAAATAAAATGAATAGCAGAAGAAGCCAGCAGAGCCCTGTGTAAATCTCAGCTGTGCAAAATAGCGGCGAGGCACAGAGTTTCTCAAGCGTTGCCCAGAGAGGATTTGTGCCTCAGTGTTTGTCTCTGCACTGCTGAGTGGTGGAGGATCCTTTAGAAACAGCAGTATCAAAACTCATGTTGTTTACGGCCAAGGTTTAGTGTCCCTGTGTGATCTGTCCCTGGAGATGGAAGGTATGTAGGAAGAGGGAAGTTCTTCAAACAAGGCAGTGGAAATAGGAGCCGCTGGATACACAAGCCATCTACAGGCAGGAATGCTGGTGTGTCAGCGAGTAGATAACTCCAAACAGCTTCCAGTGGGGATGTGGTGGTTGGCGTTTATATCAGTTTATTCTAAGCACCTCTTTGCAAAATTAAAGTTGGAAGCCTGCTCGCTGTTGGATTCCAGACAGCCAGGGAAAAAAAAAAGCACAAACTAATTAAACGTGATTTATTGTGGAATTTGCAACAGTGTTGGAGAGATGAGTTGCCTTTCAGAAATGCTGCTGTGGATGTTAAATCTGTGCTCTGCTCTGGATGAAAAATGATGGTGCTGTTGAGCAAGTACACAAGAAAAACGTTGTCTGTGTTAAAGTCTGTTCTTGAGCAGGAATATTCCCTGGAGGTCCCAGGTAGTGCAGCTTTGAGCAAATCTTTGTGGTGCTTTTATTTGGGAAAAGGATGAGTTTCCTTGAGCTTAGAGGTTAAAATGTAGGGCTTCTCCAGTGACATGCTTTCTGCGTTTGATATGAGGAATCCTTTGTTTACAAGTAAATTGTGGTGTTTGTTAGCAGATAACAGACAAAAAGCCAGCTGCATAAGAAACATTCTCTATTTGTTTTTCTAGTGGTGACAGTTTATAATGGTGATATACTGAAAATTGCCGTGTGGATACTCTGCTTAGTAAACTGCAGCTATGTATAGTGTTAGTTTTGTAATATGAAGCAACAAACAATTCCTAAGTAATTAAATATGTATTTTACAATTTTTTTTGAAGAGGACAAAACTGCAGCTGTTACTGACATGTGGCATTTGCTTGTTCTGGCATCTGCTCCTTATTCTAGAAGGTACTCAGTGCATTGACAGGATGGATTCAGGAGAGAAGTTTCTGCTGTTGTGTTTTGGTTTGTCTTGTTATTTGTTAGATTTAGAATAACTGAAAGCAAACACTTGAATTCTCTGGAGATGAAGGCGATAAGCCTGCCTGATTTTTCTGTGTTGACTTAGTGTATGGCAATTCTGTGGCACCAATGCAAATACCTTAAAATGTGCTTTACATCCTGGTCTCTTATCATTGCCTTAGTCGTAATTATGGACATTTCTATTATTAGATCCTTGCAAAGGACTCTAACAATAGAATGCATGTACACATGTATTTAAACATATACTTCATGTTTTCAGGAATGTTTCGTATGGAATGCTTTGAAAAGAGAGAAAGAAATTGCTTTCAGGAGGTTAACAAAAACTTCAATAAACAGCAATTTTAGATGACCCTTGCCACCCTCAGAGATGCTTGGGATGTTGTGGATGGATTTCCCCATGCTTTTAATCTAAACTAGCAAAATCAATGTGTTCTGCTTAGTTTGTAGGTTCTCTGGGCCTCTGTGCAGCTGTGTCAATTTTACACGGTTGCTTCCTGTTCTCCACTCACCCACTAATAAAATGCCAATATTTATAACCTAAATCCCAGTGTTATCTTTTGCCCCAAATATTTCCACGCAATTCTTTAGTCAAGCCCAACACTGTAGTGGAGTAAGATGGTGTGATTATTTTGGACCTTGATAGCAGAAACAGCGTGGGAGTAGAGAGTTGTCCTGGTTTGTTTCAGGATGACCTTACCATTTTCCTTTAGTGGATGGTTAGTTAGCTGAAAGAATTCATTCTGCTTTATAACTTGCCTTTGTTGTAGAAGTATGTCCCTGCTCAGTGGCAATTCCCGTAACATAAGTGACCTTATGCTTGCAGACACTGCAACTGATCAGGGTATGTTACTCAGTGTTATGCATTGCTCTGCTCCTTGTTTATTTATTGATGTGGAATAATGCTGCAGATGAAAAAAACGATGACAATGTTTGTGGATAATGAGAGCACTGAGTAGGTTTCCTTCTGGCCATCCTGTATTTTTTGTGGACTCACGTGATGGCAACTCATAGAAGAGGATAAAATTGCTTTCAGTGTCTTGTTACTAGCAAATGGCAACCAGAAGCATGACTTCATTAGAATAAATTAACAGAGCACAAGAGACCAAGTCGGAACTGCAGAGCTTTGTGGATTATTTGGGGTCTATAGTGCCCAAATAGTTGGGTTTTTTATCTATAAGTACTGGTAGAAGTGGTGAGTTTGAAAAGCAAAGGCACAGCTTGGGCTTGACTGACTCCATGAAGGGTGTTGCTTTAGTGGGGAACTCAGTATTTTGTCTTTCATATGATGTTAACGTATCAGGAATAATGGCCTAGTGGAAAAAATTCCTCCTTTTGTGACAAGATGAGGCAAATTGGGATATACCATGTACATGATTGTTCTAGATGTTGTCGAACTGGATGCAAGTTCGGGACCCAGTTGCATACGTGCCTGTGCGTGTTCTGTTCTTGTAGCAGATGGTAACTGGTGTTTGGCTTTGAGGAGTGTGTTTGGTTGGCTTGAGCAGTTAAAATGTTGGTCTTGTTCTCCCCAGTTCTTACTTCACTTTGCTTAGCACATAATAATATTCTGTTCTTTTGTGCCACTCTGAAGCTCTGAGGAAATGATTTTATAGTCTTGTTAGGAGATATATTTTTATTAACGGTATTAAAAACTGAAAAAGGGGGTTAAAAATAAGCTGTAGTTTTTCCCCAAAATGTGTTATTGTTGTTCCTCTATTATACAGTCCTGAAGCGTGGATACCTTGGAAGCCATGGCTTTTAAGGTGAGGAATTTGTTCCTATTTGGTTGCACTGTCTGAAGGATGACAGCACGTTTCTTGAGGGCTGATTTCCACTGAGTCATCCTCTGAGCAGGGCAAAGGGACATTCAGCTGCTATCACATCTTTTGCTTTGGCAGGTTAACTAGGAAATTTGTTTTCAAAGCCTGCCTTGGGGAGGATAGAGCAACAAGTCTTTATTTTTGAATGCTGGAAAGTGTTAGAAGCTGTGGCAGCTCAAAGAAAAGCAAATGAAAGAAAACAACTGTTTCTTACGCTGGATTTTTATGGAATCGGCTTCTGCTTCAGTGAGGTTTTTTGGGTTTTTTTAATTCTGAGGTCTTCTGCTTTTTCAGTCCCACTTGCCCATCCTTTCTTTAACACACTTATTCATTAGCCACGCGTGATTTCTGATACTACATAAGGTTTTCCTTTTAATTATCTCTCTGTATGGTTTATGTTCTGTTGGCTGCACAGCTGTTAAAGGTGATCCTCAGCCATGTGGTGAGGTTTCTTCTGCTCTCGTGCTCCAGGCTGGGGGCTTGGGATGCAGTGTTTGCTCACAGGAGCAGTGTCCCTCCTGAGCAACCCATCTGACAATCCATGTGTCTGGGGAGCTGAGCAAGTAGAGACACAATACTTAATTTGGCACGATATTTGCTCTTTGCTGGCTTTTCTTGAATGCTTCAGATGTGGGCAAGGGAGGGGCAGCAGATCCGTGTTTGTGGAATGCTGCCTTCCCTTCTGTCCTCTTCCCTTTGACTTCATGCTCTTGTTCACGCACCAGTTGTGACGTGTGGCCCCTGCATGACTAAAAGTGCAGGCATGTGGCTGTGGGGCTGCTGGCTGGGAGGAACGTGTCCATCCACATGTGCAGTGGGGTGTGCCCAGCCCAGGTGGCTGTGTCTTGGCTCTGAGGTGGGTACAAATGACCCGGCAAGGCCGTGCTGTGTGGTCCCCACGTGCTTCAGAAGAGTCGAAGTGGCCTGATCTGACAGGACCACAGGTGCTGCTGCTTGGGTCGTAGGTTGAGGCGCTCTTGATGGTATGGGTCCCAGCCAGCTGTACAGGGAGGGAAAATCCATCTTCAAAAGCTGGTTCTGAGGAATGGGTCAGAAGTTTTCTGGCTTGGTTGGCAAGGGTATTTCTATAAGGAAGGAAATGAGAGGTTTGCAGTGTAGTGAGGTGGCCTCGCGTTTTGGCTGTCGCGTGTAAGAGGCGGAAGCATTAGAAAGAGTTAAACTACACATGGTCTGTGGAGAGGTTAGGCTTGGAGAGCAACCCAGAAGCAGGATGAGCTGCAGAAGGTTGGTGGTGTTATGGAAAAGAGAAAGGGATGGCAAAAATTAAATCTAAATTCAGTATAAATCATAGTTAAGTGGTGCTTCACTATGTCTGTGTTGATGTCTGAACATATACGTATGTTGTCTCCTCTTAAATGAGTGACCTTATGTGGCTTGGAGGAGCAGAGAAAATGCCACAGTGTCACAAATAATCCCCTGTAGAAACTGTGGAGTAAAACACTTCAGATTCTGGATCAGTGCAAAATGACTCAATAGCCAGAAGACTGATCCCTGCTCTCTTTGGGCACCGTCACCCTAAAGGCTGTCAGCTGTGCTCCAAAGAGTTCAACCTCCTTTTGTACTTGTAGGAAATGTATGTTGGATGTTTTGAGGATAAAGGGTTAATTTTATGGCATTTCAGGGTTTATGCTGATATGTTCATAAGCCAACTTGTTTGACAGTCATTTTCTCACTGTTCTCTAATCAGAAGTTTGTTACTTAGACTGCTGCAGATTCTTTCTTGGTCTCTGGTAAAACACCCAGCATAAGCAGAAGTGAAGCCTGATTTTTCTGATGATTCTGTGTTTTTCTTACATGCAAGCAGGTAGTTCATTCCCACGGTGTCTCCTTATGTAACTTTCTATTTATATGTTGTCCTTTTGGTTTATCTGTTATAAAACTAAATTACATTTTAGTTCAGCAGGACCTCAAAACAACAACAGAAGTCAACAGACAGAAACCTTAAAAGGACCAAACCAAAATGACTTGGTATTTCACATTGTGGTTAACTTGGTGAGGTAATAATGTCATGTTCTGAAGTAAGAAGTATCCTGGATTTCACCAGAGACCCAGGTAATGTCTTATTGGATGACTTTTGTGGAGTACTCGGTGGCACTAAGCAGTTCCTACCATGCCAGGAAGTTAAAATGCCATAAACAGGAAGCAGCATAAGGTTCATTGAGAATTGTAGTAGTAGATCATAGCACCAGTTCTTCATGAAGGTCTAGGGTCACACTCTTACACACTTGGCACTGAACATGCAGGTGACATTATTCATAGCTGACCGTAACCAATGCATGAGAAATCTCATGGCTAAAGAGGAACACTGAGATTTTTCAACAAAGCTAAAGTTCTGCAGAGTTTGATAAGGAGAAAAGTGACCGGAAGGATAGATTTAGATTAGATATTAGGAAGAAATTTTTTACTGTGAGGGTGGTTGCCCAGAGAGGCTGTGGCTGCCCCATCCCTGGAAGTGTCCAAGGCCAGGTTGGACGGGGCTTGGAGCAGCCTGGGATAGTGGAAGGTGTCCCTGCCCATGGTAGGGGGGTTGGAACTGCATGATCTTTATGGTACCTTTCAACCCAAACCATTTCATGAGTCTATGATCTGAGCCTTAATCCTTGTTTCTTGTGTGTCAGCTGGTGGCAAAATTAACTTGTTCCATTCTGCTCTGCACATGTTTATTTTTGCAACTCCATATGCTGCTCTAACAGATCTCTATTATTGCTTGTTAAGTTCAGTGGTGCTTTTAGTGACTGCACAAAACATAAACATCCTCTGTGACTTCGTTAGACATACAGTGCAAACTTTTTGTTGACTTGAAGGCTGTTCCTTGGGTCAGTGAGCGCTGCAAGCAGCAGTCAGGGCACCGTACGCCCACGACTGCGAGGATATGTGAAACAGACAGGAATTGTCTTGTTACCTAATTTAAGTGTCTTCTCTGTGCAAGCTCTCGTGTGTGTGGTGTTTTATCTTTACCCTTTCCCCTCTCAGTTAACAGGGCTGGACGTGCTTGCCCAGCTGTTCCAGCTGCCTTGTTCAGTGGGCAGGAAATGGTGATGTGGTGGAAATTAGGCAATTCTGCCGTGTGCAACCGAAAGGGTCTCTGATCTCTTCCACAGCAGCCGCTGCTGGATAAAACGCAGGAGTCAAGTCATTCAGATACTTCTGTAACCACAATCTGTGTAACGAACAAGGTGGCTACACTTGAATTTTTATGCATCTGAATAGGTTGCTTCAGTGGATATGTGAGAGCTGCTATGTTACTGTAAAGGCAGTATTTGTGGATCTAAAACTCTGAAGTTAGACATCAACGGTTTCACTTCCTTTTGGCATTTTGGGATCATGCAGCCAAACAGGACGATATTATGCTCTAAAATGTTGCTGTGAAAAGTTTTTTCAGTTTCTCAGGCCTTCTAGACTATTCCACTCCTGCCCTTTCTAGCTCATCTGAGTCCCTTCTGGTCTGTCTTAGTAAATCCTTATTTCTCTCTTCCCTTTTTTCTTCATTAGGTTTTTCTAGACTACACTGTATTGATTTCAGCGTGTCCTCAGTTGTTGGGTTAGTGCAAGGGGATGAAAAGGAGTGAAATGTGAGAATTGGGACGGAGAAAATACGGATATGTGAAGACATGGAAAATAGTATTGACTGGATTAGTTTGCCAGTAGACCAAGTGTGTTGTTATTATTGGCCCTGCTGTAATTTAAGGTTCCGTGACGTTCTCTCAATGAAATACAAGCAAATACAATAACACACTCTTATGTGATTGAGTTCACTTGGACAGTGATAACACCACCTTTGAGCAAATTTGATCCAGTCTGGTTACCAGCAGTGACGTGGTTGTGCTGCAGCTGTGGAGCTGTGGGCAGTGCTGGGCAGGGACGAGGTGCTGCTTCCTGGCTCCGCGTTAGCGACGTGGCAGCGGGAGATCTGCTCTTCCACTTCGGGAGGGAAAAGCAAAGCCTTGGCCCGGTGCCTGGACTAACCTCACATGGCAAGCAGAGGATTTGTATTCGGGTTAGAAAGGATATGGGGATGGCAGATTGGATCTGTCAATTTCCCTCCTCTTCTGTCCTAGGACGAGTTATTTTCCATTAATTATGGATACTTACTTTTTTTTTTTTTTAAGTGTCCTGGCTCTGTGGAGCATGTGAGTTGTAGCTGTGGTCTGCTGGTTCCCTGAAGGACCCAGGATGGCTGGCTGGGCAGGAGATTTCTCTCTGCTTGGGCAGGGGTGCAGTGAGGTCTTGCCTGTGCTCCCTGCCAGGACTGTTCCTCCTCCTGGTCCTACTGCCTGACAAGTGCAAGGCAATTTGAGGGAGCTGTGTGCAAGTTCATGTGATTCAAATGAAGAAAACTTGACTTTTCCTTAAAAATTTTGAAGAAGATTTGACTGATTGTTCAGTGAGTATTTTATCTTGGCTACGTACTGTATAAAGTATCACTGATTTAGTATTTTTGCATATCCCTGCTTTTCTCAGAAAATGTTTTGCAATATTCAACTTGTGCATTTATGAAAGGATTTGGCAGATGGAAAAGGGAAGCAGCAACTCTTCTCTCGTCATAGACAAAATACACAGTTGGAGGGAAGAAACAGATAAATACCATTTTTATCTATTCTGGTATATTAGACAAAGGTTTTCTTTGTTTCTCTGCCAACATCAGCTCTTCCTGACCTTTGTGATCAATATTAGCACTGAAGTTTCTTAAAGCAGATACGGAGACTTTGTTGTGCAACGGCTCAGCCAGAGTGTGAACGTGCTGTGGTAGTGGTTATACAGCCGTGAAAAAGGTACCCACCCAAGGGGGGAATCTTATTTTGCTTTTAATAGAGATGGGAAGGGAGATTAACACTATTTTGCAAGTCCTTCTGGGATTTGTTTTGGAAAGTGTATGCATTCTGATCACCTATGTTAGTGAAAGGTGGGTACATTTGAAGTGGTAGAGTTACGGGCAAGGGTTACAAGCATGACTGGAAGTGTAGAAAGCCTTTCTCGTAAGATGAGATGGAGAAATGTTTAACAGGAAAGAAGTTCCAATGAACTTCACTATCTCTAAATCCATCAGAGAGGTAAACACTGAAGGCATACAGGACTGTTTAAGCCAAAAGCCGGTGCTGGCAGATGAACGTGTGGATGCAAGATGGCAATAAATAAAAACTTCTTTAGAATTGGATCGAGCAGCTCAGTCCAAATGCAGCCCAGCTATCTAAACAGGAGCCAACTTATGGGAAGCAGGAAGACCTAAGTAATTTTAATGTACAGGGCTTAATGCAAGGCTATTAAAGAATATGTGGCTGTGGTATTCCCAGACAGGAATAAAGAGTGTACAAGTGGCAGACTGGTTTCAAGGAAGTGGGAGAACAGAGAACCTGGAATATAGTCTAACGAAAGTACTGTGGGCATTCATTGCAGCTGCAAAATTTATCAATCTAATGCTTACTTTTTAATGAACTGGCATAATAAAAATACTTTTTTTGCAAGTCTGCTTGCACCCGAAGTTATGTATGTGCAGAGCTGTACGATAGTGGTGGTGCCACTTCATACTGGGTGCAATCCTGGTGGAATTTCACTTTTGTGTCCTGTTACTTTTATTGGTAGAAGGTCCTGATGTAACATAGTTCCAGGAGAGGAGATGGGCAGCTTTTAAAGAGCTTTGAACATCAGGTCAAACAGTAAAGGTGCTTTCCAAGAGCGGTGGATCACTTACTGAAGTGGAGAGGTTTGTACCCAAAAGTTTACCAATGATAATCTCTAGGAAAGAGTATGTTAATTCCTTAGATAATCACAGGCTTCAAAGCAAAATCAGAATGCAAGATAAACTTTTGTTTATGCTTTATCTTAGGGGGAAAAAAAAGTAAAAATGTCAGGGCTATACAAATGTGAATTTAAATATTTAAAAATCAAAATGTCTGAATTTGTTTGCTGATAGAAGATGGAAGCTGTACTGAAATAAAAGGTAAGTGTCATCTAAAAAACTGAAGTCAGTGAATAAATGTACAGTGCCAAAGTAGAAATACTTTCAGTGATAAGGGAAGGAAAATCCAAATTTGGTCATCTGCAACTTCAGAAGTGCCTGTAAAACCTGCAAATTGCTTGTTCTGCTTGCACCATGTTTCTGGAAAGGGAAAAACGAGTGTGTAGAGAAGGTATTATCCACCTAATTGCTTGGTAGCTATGCTGAAATTGCTTTAATACTGACCTGTGGTGTTCCCTTTCCCAGCAGAAATGCTTTTGTGTCAGGCAGAAATTAATGTTTCTTTGGAGAGAGGAGGATGCAGTGAGTCCTGCAGACTTTCATCTGAGCCTTTTCCTCCGCAACAGAAGTCACAGGAACTTGTTGACAAAGCTGTTTTCTGTGATACAACTGAGGTTTTGTTTTGGGGTGGGGTGGTTTTTTGTTCTAAAAAGTCAGGTTTTACTTAAATATATTATCAACACTCTCATTTAAGCTTGTGATGTGCTTTTTCCTGAGCTGCTTGGGGGAGGAAAAGTTGTTTTAATTGTCTTCATGCTAATGCAGAAGAACTGGGAGCTTGTTTCCATCCATCAGCGCTGGAAACTGAAACAAAAGCCAAGCAAACTTGCAGATGGTTGCAGATCCTGGATCCCAGCCGCTGCCCGATGCCTCTGTCATTTGCTGCTTACAAACCACTGTGCTGGGCGTGTGAGGGTGGACTTTGCCTTCGCTGTGCCGGGCTCCCAGCATGGACTTTGCCTGTGTCAGCAGCAGGAGGAGGAAGGTGCAGCCGTGCGCTGGGGCAGGAACAGTCCCCGCGGGGTCCTCTGCCTTGGCCAGGGCTCCTCGCCAGCGACGTAAGGATTGGCTTGGGAGTTCTCCAGGGTTATAAAACACCCAGCTGTTGAACTTTTAAAGTTGTGTGACTGGGCAGCTGGGATGGGCTGGAGGATGAGCTGTATTTGATGGAGGAACAATGGTTTCACAAGCGCATACACGTACTCCCCTCACCCCCCTTCTGGGGCCATGGGTGTGCACTATCTGAAATCCTGTCGCTAATTAAAAATCACAATAAGCCAGTGCGCTTAAAAATGGGTTTTGTTGGCTTTTTCTTTTTTTTTAATTTAAAGCTGCTCTGACTGGGGAGTTAATGAAACAACTGGGAACAGCATCTCGCATTGTGGCCACTTGCTCAGATGTGGCTGAGTTGGTGCAAAGTATGTTGGAGTTGATTTTTATCGTTCTGATGGGATTTCAGCCTACTGTGGCGAGGGAAAAGTTAACATAGGCAACAAGAACTAACTCAGCTTCCAGTGGGGGGAAGTGCTGGTGGGAGGCCAGGAGCTGACTGGAAGAATCTGGCTGGGAATGGGGCAGAGGGAGCATCCCTGAGGAGGTTGGCAGAGCCAGGAGCACAGCAGAAGCAATCAGTGGGGCTTTATTTAATGCTGGCTGGGTAGTATGGTTTAGTTTCAGTCTCACCCACAAACTGCTAAGCATATCCTGATTTAGGAAGGTCAATATGAAAAAGCTGGCAGTGTAAAGCTGTAGTTTTTAATGTAGACAGTCAAACAGATCCCGTGAAGTGATAATTAGTGTTACTGGCCAGGGCAGGCTGTCAATTTTAGTAGGAAATCATTAAATAAACACTGGTGAATAACCAGTATGCTGGTTCTTCTTCCCTTGGAAGAGACCAGAGCACTAACAGAGGTGATGTGTTTCATTATCCCCATTTTGCAGCTGAGAAAACAAGACACAGAGGTGAAAATACTGGAGATACTTTGTTTGGGGCTTGTTTCAGTTGAGGCTGGACTAGAAGTCTTATTGGTGGTCTGCACATGCCTGGGGGCTTCTCTCCCCAACACAGCTCTTGACAAGTGCCTGTGTGCAGTTCCTACCTCTGAAAGCCTCTCCCAGAGGAGGTTTCCTTGGCAAGAGGGCAATAACTACTTGCCTTCTGGTCAACATATTATATTGTATCTGTAGGAAGCCTTTGTGCAAGGCTGAGTTGCTGTCGGTAAGGGGGGCAAGAACAGTTCTCTTACAAATGCCAGCTAGGTCTTTGCAAACTAATAAAATTGTCAGTAGGCAGTACAGCATACACCTGATTTAGGAAGGTTATAGTTCTTTCTTAGGGTAAAGTTATCCTGGCTTACTTGTAATTTATATTTCTGGTGAGCACATGAAGTCATATTTCCATTTCCATAAGAGGAGGAAATACTGCTCACTTCCTCTGGCTGATTCCATCTACTTAGTAGCTAATCTTCGGATTTTCATTTCTAATGTTGTGCCCAACTCTGATTTGCCTGGCTCCTGCTTCTGCTCACTGGTTCTTGCTGTTTTTAACGTCCAATCCTTGCTGGCCCTGGGACCTTTATAAAAATACCAGCCCTTTGAGAGGGCTGGTGTGCCATGTGTCGGGCAGTGGGGCACGTCTGCACCCCCTGGCTGATTCACACACGGTGAATTATCAGCTCGCAGATTAACCTGTGGTCAGTTCGCTAGCCAGCTCTTAATACATTGGAGATATTTCATTTTGATTGTGCAGTGTGAACTCTTTTATCAGTGTTGTGTGGTACCAAGTCAAACACTGGCTAAAGAACACACATGTGCTAACACAGCTATCTCTTCAACGAAAGGTGTAATCTCGGCCGAGAGCGCACTTGGATTTGTTTGACAGGACCTGTTTTATATAGAATGACAATGCTGATTATGTTTCTATCTTCGAATTCCTTATCACTGCAATCCTTCATTGACTTTTGATTGTTTTATCTGAAAGCTGTGTCTTACTAATGGGATGTAATTGCACTGGGCAACCTGCTTCCTTCTCAGCTGCCGGTGCTGGGTTAACAGAGTCTCTCTCTCATCTATCCCTCTGCCTCAGTGTGTCCTGTTGTTGGCAGTAGGTCAGGCTTTTCTTCAAAGGCTCGAATCAAAACTTAATTGAAAGTTTTTGGGGCTGACTTGCCCACTGGGTAAGTCAACAGTCTGATACAAGTGCATTTTGTGGCTCTTCCAAATACCAAATGGAAGAATTTGTTAAATTCTTTCTCCCTGCATCATTAGCCCTATTTTCACTTCTGTTTTGCAGTGGGGTTATTGCTGCTTATTATCCTTAGTTTGTTTTAGAACGCAGCTGATTTTCTGTTTTCCTGCAAGTCATGGTTATTTTTCCTTGTCTGACTTGCCTTGACTTTAGCCTTGGTTTCACTTACCAAATTTCTGTACTACTTTCACTATCTGTTCTTAGCTTCCCTCTTTTACTCCTTTTTACTCTGCCTTACATTTTTATCGTCTTTTTACCATGGCATCAGGATAGGATTTTAGTTTAAGTTTCCTTCTTTCTCAAACAAGGGAATAATAATTTTTCAATTTGTCTTTTCTGGAAAAACAAAAGAGCTTACAATTGTAGGTAAGTTTTTTCATGTCCGTTTTTCCCATCAATTCTCATCAGTTTTAGGAAATTAGCATTTGTTGTTCTAAACCTAAACTGCATGTCCTGACTCCAATTAATCTCCCTCTAATAACATTTGATTGCTGTGGTGATTCAAAAGTTCTCATGGGATGATTCTGACTGGCTCTGTGAAGATGAAACTTGCAGCTGTTGGGTATTGAGTGCACAAAAGTCACAAGGATAATAAAACACTGAGGTTTTTTCACACATCTTATATAGGTTGTGTGTGTACGGTGCAGGAAGTTTTGTTTGCTCTTGAGCTATGTTTGAATTCCCTTTGTGGTGTAAATGAAATAATTCTCTAAGTACCTTGTTGTCAGTGGGGGAAGGAAATGGTTTCACAAGTGTTTGCCATACAGACCTTGGTGGAGTAGTTCAAGTAGTTAAACATAATGATATTAAAAAAGGAGCTGCTGAGATCCAACTCCATGTATGTATCACTAGAAAAAGTACCACTGATGTACATCAGTGTGAGTTCGTGGCCTGATGACACAGCCCTAAGTTGATGCTGCTACTGAAAGGTCAGTCCTGCCTCCCACTCCCTTTATTCTTGTTTTGGCTCAGTGAGTCAAACTCCCTGGGCTGCTCTGGAAGCCAGCCTTGAGTATCTGTCTCTCCTTGCTGCTGGGTGAGGGCCGTCCTGGCATAGGCAGTGAGGGTCCAGTGAGGCTCCTCCTGTACCTGAGTGGGGCACAGCATGTCCTGGGGCACCTCCTGTGCCTGCTGCCCCAGCGCTCCCCAGCAGGCAGGGACGTTCCTGTTAAATGGACAAAAAGTGTGTTGTGCTTTGCCTTTAGTCTTTTAGTACTTGTGCTGTTTGAAATCAGTGTCAGTGATTGTTCTCCCTGACTGCCAGTCTCGTTCCCTGAGCTCCACCTCCCACGCTGGAGGAGAAGGGTTAAGAGAAGGGAAGTGCAAAAGTGCTACAGGTGCAGTCTGGTGGCTTCCTCAGTGCTCTGCTGGGGCAGCTTTCTCTGAGTTGTGTAGTACTCCTTAGCAGGTGATGTGCCAGTTAAATGAACCAGCTCAACTACCTGGTTTTCATTTAAATTACATGTTCTCCTTCAGTGTTCATTTTAGCTACCTGTCCCAGTAACTAATTTTTCCGCCTTTGAAGCTGTCTCTGCTCTTGTTTCTCATGTTTGAAGAGATGGGCTTGCACATTCCCTGTATGAAAGGGCGTCAAGAAAGATCTTCCCTTTTTCCTCTGAACAGCTTGAGGTGGAGATCTGTCTGTCTTTATATTTACTCACTGCAGAGCAGGTTGCACTGAGTAGCAGCCACCCAGCCTTGCTGTAACAGCGTGTGCAGCAGAGCACATGGACCCTGGGTCTGTAAAAAGGCTCTGCCGTGGGCAGGGGTCCATCTTGGCTTCTCCCATGGACAGGGCATCCCTGGCAGCCCCCACGACCTGTGTCTCCTGCCTTGTTTGAATTCTGCATTTATTCTGTGTGGTAAGAATACCTCCTAATTACTCACTGCTAAAACTTGATGTTTAATAGCTACTTAGAGGCAGAACTTGGATGGGAAGAAAGAGTTTGTAGATAAAAGTTGGTCATTGCTTGTTAATTAAAGTCTGTCTTTTCTCAGGGATAATTAGTGCAGCATTGGCAAGAGAGAAACAAAAGTTCAGACAGAACACAGCTGAGCTGTAATCTGCTTATGTTAGAGCCTGAAATAGCAGAGGGTGTGTTTGACTTGAAGTGCTTGTCCATGGATCTTTTACTCCTGTCCTTGTGGGGGAAGGGATAGCGAGCTTTGAAGTGCAGGCACAACTCTAATGCTGAAATACCAAGGTATGAATGAATAACAGAAACGTAACAGGTACCTTAGAGGTAGAGGTGTGTGTTGGATTCCAGGTGGTGTAAACAACTACTAGGTTATTAACATCATTCATATGCTGGTTGGAAATCTCAGCTACTAGGATGCATCCAAAAAAAAAGCGTGCTGAGATATGGAGCAATAATTAGTGAGATTGCTTTGGTTTTTCCACCCGAAAATGTAGCCCTGGGGTCATGTTTCCCCTGTGTGTGTGTGTGTGTATATAGAGGGCTGCCCTTACAGCAGTGGGCTTGAATTGGGTTCAGCTGGGGTACACAGGGTCGCCTACACCGGGGCTGCTTTGCCCTCACTGTTGTTCCTCACTCCCATCCTGGGAGACTTGGCAGTGGCCTTTGTCTGCCCAAGGCTGGCTGAAGGATTTCAGTGTAGGCATGAGAGAGGGCTGGGATGCCAGACTGCAGATGGGAAGGTCTGTGTAATGCAGAAGGAATTCCAAGCATCTTTTTGGTTAATTCTGTTTTTTAGAGGACTGTTAATGTGGCTTGATGGGAACTTGCATGTTGAGTGCAGCTTAAGGCTCCTTGAGTATTTCCAAAAATGGTTTTCTAAAGTCTTCCTTAAAATCTCTTTGAATTGACAATTATTGTACGTAAGACAACTCAAGAAAGCCCAATCTTTTTACGTTTATTATGTTCATGAAACTATTGATAATACCTTGGCAAATACTCTGATATTTAATCTATTTTACTCCTAATGAAAAAGAGCCCTGAGCCCATCTGACTCAATTAAATTCATGCATTCCTACTGAAGGACTGAATTTTACTGGACTTAGTTTACTGTATGGAAAATACCTTATTTTTTTATAACAATTTCTTTGATTTTACAGGGAAAGACATATTTCCATTGTATTTTCAAATGCTGCAGCGTTTCTCTGCAGAATGTGCTGGTGCTATTTCCAGGACACCTGGAAGGATTTGGGATGCTAGGTGTTGTTACTGAAGTAGTGCTGGTGACATAGAATCAGAAAGAAAACAACTAAAGTCAGCTTATCAGAGATAAACTTCAGAAATGTTCATTATATTTGGCAATTAGTGTCTATGAAACTGGATTTGGAAAAATGTCTGAGGGGACTTAATATCCTCTGAAATGCTCCATTACCTTTTTTGTTTCCCTCACCTTCCTACAGAGGCTTGTTTTCTGTAGTGGTTGTTCAGGTTAGAACAAAAATGGGAATTTGACAAGCATGTAGGTGGCCTTTTCTCTGATGCATATCAGCAGAGCTTCATTGTTTTCAAGATATTTGTCCCTAAAACACTTAAGTTTTTAAGCTGTTAAAATTGTCAGTGATCTGATCAGCTTCGAGGGCTTGTGCTTAGATTGTACATTCATGACTGATACTGTCAGTGTTGGAGAGTGTTTGAATGGCAAAGAAATGCAATAATGGGGATGAATGTTTTTGAAAGAAATTATCCCCTGGGGAATTATTACCTGTCCAGTTTCTCAAGAGACATAATGATTTTGCAGATTGAGATGCTGCTGTGAGAATAAGTGCTGAGTATACACTTTTAATGGATATTGGAGAAAACCTCAAAAAGCCTCCTTTTCGTGATATAATGTCTTTAAGTGAATTGCGTTGCATAAAATTGTCTTGAAGGAGGGTTTGAGTCTTGTGAATTCGGTTCAAGTTTGTAATTTAACTTCAATGGACTGAAAAGATCTCAGTGAAGCTCACTAGAAATACTTTAACCATGTTGTTAGTTTCTTAACTTTTTCTCCTCAGTTTTATTCAGCAGTGGTGTTTAGTTGGATTGTTTGGATTAAATCAGGAAGTGGTATGGTTTTTTTTATAGGCCTGTAGTGTGCTGTACACTTGAACTGATGATACATAATTAGACACTTCATTTTGCTTCCATTCAACATCTTTTAGCTAATTAGTTACTTGGGTTGCTTTATTTTGCATTGCGTTGTTTTCAGTTGATTAAGTACACTTCTCTAAGGGTACAGAATTAAGAACATACTAATTGCACAACAATTTTGGCATGTGTAGATTGCCTCAGTGTCACCTAAGGACAGGGATTTCTCTGCTTACATTGCTGGCTCTATTCTCTTCGTGCCCTGTGGGCAGATGTGTCAGAGCAGACGCTGCTCTCCAAATTCTCTTCCTCGCTCCTGCAGTCTAGTCAGAGCTTGTTGCCAGTGTCTACCATAGGTACTCGCCCTTGGAAACGTCTTGATTTCAGCTTTTGAGTGCTCAGACCCACTAGTTTGTTGAAGTTTGGTGAGTTTGGAGTGTTGGTGGTGGGACAGAAAGGCGGTGGCAAAGCAGAGACCCAAAGGTATCGTGTATCCAACACTGTGAATTATGCCTGGAGAGACCAGCAAGTTTCACCTGGGAGCTGGCGTGAGGTGGATGGGCAGTGCTGATGCTGTCTGCTGGCTGGAGTAAATTTTGATTGTGGGCATTTCTGGGACTATAAAATATTTGAGCACAGTATTTCTAGAAGCAAGTTTCCCCCAGGCATTGAGTGTTCCAGAATAAACATGACTTTATTATAAAGCTCTTGCTCTGTGCTTGTGAGCAGATCAAGACGTCCTTTTTTTTGCATTTTACTTTGAACATCAGTTATTGATGTGAGGCACCGAGTAGACTCTAACCTGTGCCAGCTAACAAGGGGAAGCCAACAGAAATGAGAAACACTACAATTATACTTTTGTTGCTGCAGTGCTGACTGAAGCCTGAGTGTGTCCAAGCATGTGGTGTTCAGACAAGATACATATTTCTCTCTGTGGAACTGCTTTTCAAAGGGAATACTTGCTCTTATGAAAACTGGGTCTGTGGCCATAGTGGAGTACGTATCTTTGGGTATGCTCTGCCACAAGAGGACGTGCAGGTGGTGTGAAAGTCGTGATTTCTCTCTTCTACGCCATGTAGCTGTTTAAAACTTTAACTGTGTGTTTATATTTGGTCTCAGTTGATCAAATCCCCTTGAATATGCTTACACCTGTGTGTTGGTGTCAAGGCACTTAGTGGGCAGCGTTGCTGGATGTTGTGGTGGTCGTTGGGTGTGGAGTTGAACACTGCACTGAGTTGGGAGAGTACTTCCATGTTCATGTGCTGACACAAGGGCCAGTGCACAGGGACCTTACCTTGGAATGGGTCTCCTGTACCCATGAACTTGTCAGATGTTGCAGGTGTAATTAATTGGAATGAGAATATCCTTTGGCTGAGGCTGTATTAGAACACTCCAAGAAGTGCCATCATTTTTGGCACACTAAAAATGGCAGCTGGTTTTATTTTGAGGTCTTCTATAGGAGCATTAGCTCCTTGTTGTCTCCAGTAAAACCACAGTGATTCGGTGTTCTTGTAAAGAAAAGGTATTTAAATAGAGACTAGTAAAGATGTAAAGCATAGGCATTTTTTTATTACTGAGGCTAGATTTGGGTGCTTATTAAAAGAATAAGTGACATTTAAAAACTTTTAGAGAAATGTGTTTTAAAAAGGTTCAAATGTCATGGCTGCAGTTTTGTGCTGTCAGAGTTAGTGCTTTTCTTTCTTGAAATGCTTTCTTTTTTTTCCATGTGGAACAGATGCCCTCATTCCAGAGGTGGCAGCCTTGGCTCTTCCTCAACTGCTCCTTTGCATTTAGCTTTGGATGTTGCCTGTTCTCCTCATAGGAAGAGACAGCAAGCTACTGAAGTGTCAGGGTGCCTTAAAGGGATTGAATTCTGATTTTAATAGGAGTGATTGTTAAGATTTGTGTACGTTCGGTTAAGAAGTGTAAGCTACTGACTACTGTGAAAAAGTTAGATGTGAATTGTCAACTTTGGTATTGTTTCATGGGGCTTGAAGGTGGTCAAGCAGGGAAGAGTTGCACAGTAGGTGATGGTGTGACTCTCCCCTGTATCTACATTGTAAAATTTAGGTGACTTCATTAAAAGTTTGAGATTTCTGTACAGTTGCTGTTACCCGCAGAAATCTAATTAACCATGTGTTTGTTTGGCTCCTAGCTGGTCTCATGGGGAGCCCAGTTTAGGGGTGGGACGGGCACAGGGGCTGCTTGAAAACCTGTCAAACTCTTTTACAACAAGCTGTCCATTGCCATAACTTCTGGCCCATTCCAGTGGGTGAACTGGCTCCGTAATGGGACAGCTGGTGGAGCTCCCCAGCACGAACTGGATCCATGCCGCTCGTCCCCGCTCCCCTCCTGCCTGTGCTGCTGGCAGCTGCCTGCCACAACTGGGATCTGGCTCTGGAAGTGGGACAGGATGTTTGCTTTTGTGGAGTGCAGTCGTTGAGGAAATTAAACGAAGGGATCTCTGAGAGGGCAAGCCACCTACATCAGATTAGGCCATTGAGATGAGGGTTGTGGGCATACTTTAAAGCACCTTATCAGGAGACGCTGGGGAGGATGTGCTCCTGATAGCCGGCCGTGCTTGGAGAGCTGCGTTGCGTCACGTCTCTTTGGACCGTGGAGGTGGCTGGGGTTGAGTACACAGAAAAGGGAAATCTTGAAGAAATCTGAAGGAGCTGGTTTATCCAAAGCTGTGAGGCTGCAGTCTTGGGGGGATGTGAAGGGGAAGGCCCTTCCTGGCCACCCGAAGGCGTTGCACACCCTCTCGCATGCTGGCAGCTGGCTGTGCAGCGACAGATCGGGAGGAATGTGCAACATTTTAAGTATTATAAAGCTGGATATCCTTTGCTCAGGATATTTCCTGTCCTCAAGACCTTATTTTTCAACAATATTATTGGCAGAAAATCCACAAAATGGAAGCAGGGGAGGGAAACTTGGACACTGCAGAAGATAAGTTCCTAATTTTCCCATCTTAAGTGAAGAGATAAGCTTTGGAGAACAGAAAAATACACAGCCCTTATGTAGCGGTAAACCACCAGCATGCCTAGTTGCACGTCGAATATTCAGTGATTTTTATTTATTGCTGTCAACAGTGCTCAGCAGTAACCACTAGTTTCTTACAAAAATGAGACTTTTGAACACTGTGATTAAAATGGCATTTAATTACAAAGAGGGCTGAGCCTCGGGACAGGGGTAGCCAGAGCAAAGCTCTCCTGACTGACTTCCACCAGGCTCTGTTGCATGTTTCGCCTTTGCGTTCGTTAATGAATTAAAGCCTAAATCATAAAGCAGGATTTAATTGGTGATCTGTGATCTGGTTAATCCCACAGTGAAAGTAAAGTGTGCTTAGCAGCGCTGCTGCCGCTCCCCCATTGACGGCGGGGCCGCCGGAGCTGCAGAGAAGTGCTTGTAGCTTCCTGCTAGGAAAATACCTTTGTGAGGCTGTTTGTATATGCTTCCTTCTGTAAACTTCAGATAGAATTCACTCGATCCCATGAATGTGGCTGCGTGTTCTGGGGTAGCTGTTGTGAACAAAGACCTTCGGCGATTAAATACAATGAGAATTTATTGTTTACCATCTATTTTCCTGTTCGTGTGTGTGTTTCTAGCAAC
Organism: Ifrita kowaldi; assembly: GCA_013398055.1. NCBI lineage: Eukaryota > Metazoa > Chordata > Aves > Passeriformes > Cinclosomatidae > Ifrita > Ifrita kowaldi. The sequence continues at coordinate 178,611 of VZRS01012040.1, read as the reverse complement.
AAGTATTTTCATGAAGGATTCATTTTCCTGTAAGTTTCTCAAACTTAGCAACATGTATTTGGCAATTCAGTAAAGTTTGTGGGAGGAAGGCAGTGTAATGAAGAGGTGAGGCATTAGTAAAGTACCCCGTTCCTGTCTTCCTTGTGCTTATAAAAAGAGAAAAGAATTTGGTAGGTGTGTGGCATTCTTAAGGTTTACAGCTGGAATTTGCTTTTGGAAACATGAGGATTATGGTGTGTGTTAAATCTAACCCATTTTCCCTGCATCCCCAGCACCCAAGAGAAGATTTCGTGAAAGAAGACTGAATTTACCATGCTGAGATTGCACTTTTTGAGGCTGGAGTAACGTGTTATAACAGAAATCCGGGTTGATGAGAACATTTCAGTCGTGATGCAAAAACGATCTGGAATCTTTGGTATGTGCCAGTGGCAGGAGCTGCGCTCCCCGGAACGCTGCTCTCTTGAGCGAGCGCGTGTAAGGCTTTGGCATGCAGGCTGAGAGTCAGGGCTCAAGGACACACTGTCAGCCCTCACAGGGTTTGGTAGCAGGTTAAATCCAGGGAAAAGAGAGGGAGAATTTGAGATTTTTCTCTTGACCACTTTAGTAGCTCTTTGAACTTGCTTATTTCTGAACACGGGGCTTAAGCATTCCAAGGGTCTTAAGATAAATGAAGGTATTTGCACCCATTATGTAGATGGATGTGTATGTATGTGTGTATATGTACATACCTCATGACTTGTGTGGTGATAGCAAACCTCTGTGCTTAGATGTGGGAAGAGTAGGAGCCTGAATGAAGCCCACAGGAGATAAAATTGCCGAGGGAAGCTGCAAAAGTAGTTACCAGATTTATTGTATTGATGAAGAGTGGCCTGACACTGCTGTACTGAACAGAACCCACCTTGTTCTGGTTTGGGGGCCACTGGCATGCCTTGGGATACTGCAGCTTGGAACCAGCAGTGAGTTCTGTGCACCTGTTCTGCATGTTCACATCTTCTTGCCACTGATTAGGTTTCTTGAATTCATGTTTTAAAAGAATCTTTGTGACCGCTACCTTACGTTTGACTATGTGTTACACTGAATTTAACAAAAACGTCTAAAATAAAGACTTTATCCTGATGTCAGGCATAGCTATTTGTGTTTGGGATGGGGAGCTCACTTGCTGTAGTTGTACATTACCAGTTTGCCAGTGACTGAGTAACTTGATGACAGATGTAGATCCCTGTTACAGTATCGGTTTCAGCTCTGACAGCTGGTGTATAATGTTTTACTGCACTACATTTTTTTTCCTATAACGATCCTTCCTAGAGGGAATGGTGACTTGAGAGTGAATTTCCAGTCTGTTAGCTGGTCTGAAAACCCTATTGGCTCACCAGTATCTGTGATGTTAGATATCTCCACTTTTCTGCATGTTTCTTATCAGCTTTCTGTTAATCTTCAAGAATTCTCCATCCTTTTTAAAACCTGATGATGCTTCAGTATTGATGCTGTAAGCAGAATGCAGTCAGGGATTGTACAATTGCTTTTTCTTTGTTTATTATTAGCCCAAGTACTGACTCCGCAGGTAGGAGGCTCAACCCACTACCGTTTGTCATAAGGAGTAAATTACTAGTAACAAAGTGACTTTCCTTAATTTGCTCTATTCAAGAAGTGTTCAAAAAAAGCCTTAAAGACTAATGTAGCTTGACATGTTCTTAATAATAAACATGTTGTAGTCTGTTCAATTTAGGTGAAAATGAATATCTGTTAGTTCAGACCAACTACTCTTTTGAGATTTCTGTACCACTAATGTATATGTATGAGAAAGGGGAAAATCAGAGCATCTCTTCAGCTTCAGATTTAAAGACAAAAGTTGTAGCAGCTTGAGCTTCTGATGGAAATAATAATAAATCTTGTTCTGCACTTCCTTGAACAGAGAAGACACTGAGGGTAAAGCAGCTTGTAGTTGTGCTGAATTTCATAGTACTGACTTCTGAGTATTTAAAACTGTAGTGGACAGTGGTGATGACTTTCTGTAGAGCTGTAGCACTGACTTAGCTGTGTTGTGATCTCTGGCACCTGTGGGATGGTGAGGGGCAATCTGTGATTTAGATTATTCATAGCAGGGCTTGATGCAGCAATACCTGGGAACACAGAAGAGCAGTGTTAGAGAAAAATGTTATGGTCGAAGTTTCATCCGGGGTGGTGGAAAAAAAAAAGAGTCCAAATTCATTAAGGATGAGGGAATTTCCTTAGTGAGCACCGGGAGGAGGATGAGCTGCTGGACAGCTGTTTGGTGTTGGGGGGGTCTTCTGCAGCATGCACTTCTGCTCATGTTCTCATCAGCAGGTTAAACCTCCTGAACACCCAGGCTGCTTTTCTGTGCCAGCCTGGAGTTACGATTAGGGACTAGAGAGAGAAATGAGAGGAGGAATATGTTCACAAGAGAGAGAGTGGGAGTGCTTTTTTTTCTGCATGGGTCTGTTACTATTGGGAGTCTTTATTAAAATTGTTGCATGGACATGTCATCTTCCTCCCCTGCCCCAAGAGGAATATGCCATAGTGTAGGTAGAGAATAATACCAGTTTTACTTATTTTTTAAACCAGATATTAACATGTCAGATGATGACAAAATGTCCTGCCCTTACAAACTGGGGAACAACTGCAATCTGCTTGAATCTCTGGGACCTGTGAAGCCTTTAGCTGGGAGAACAACTGGTGTTAATGGATAGGTGTTTGTCACTGATTAACTGTGTACTGTACTGTTAAGGTGGGTATCTGTGTGGGCTCTGTGCTGCCAAAATGTGGCTGAACTGGGTCAGAATGTGAATATTAAAGAATGGAGATTGTGCTGTACTTTTGGTGATAGCACCTGGGTGTTCCAGCTCACTCACACAAACCGAGTGTGCCTCGACAGAGCTCCCCTGGGAGTAAAATCTTGTCAGGTCATGTGCTAGTTATATCATTCAGGTAAAATTGAGCACAACTAAATTCAACTGAGAAAGCTTTTTTTCTTGCTCAAGTCCTGTGCTAATATGGCCAGAACCCTGCAGGCAAACTCCTGCATTTGCTGATATTCTGATGTTTCTGCCTTCTCTGTCAAAGGAAAGCTGCTGTCAAGCCACACTGAATTTTTCAAATTTATTTATAGTACATATATACTATATTTGTATATTTGACCTAGTGTAACATTCTTTGCTCCATCAGGATTTCTATGAATTTCTCTTGCAGTAGGCAAAGTGAGATGCATGTCCAGGAAAAGCTGAAGGCTGTCAGGGCATGTGGTGGTAAAATGCTTTATATTTATGAAAGATGCTGTAGGAAAAAAAACTCCAGAGAATTAGCCTTTCTTGTAGTTTCAATCTTTTTACCAGTTGGCTTTCTTCCAGTTGAATTATGAGATGGGTTTTCTTATATTTGAAGTACCTGTATTTTTTGTTCTCGCCTGTTTATTGAAATTCTGTGGATGAACTGTAGATTTGTACCTTTTCCACAACCCTCCAAAACTGCCTGCTGTTAAGGTAATTTTCCCCAGTCCCATATGCTAACCAAGCCCGTTTCTTGAAATTCAGGTTTACATATTTTAGGATGCAAAACTAAATTTTTCTCTGCCTTTTTCAGAAATAGTTTTTGAATTCTAGCTAGAATTATAAATGAAAAAGTTATCAGAGAACAAGGTAGGGTTTTTCTTAAATTTCTTCCCAGAAAGCTGAAATCCTGTGAATGGTTATTGCTACAGATTATCACAGTCAAAATTATTTTGTGTAAAAAGACTCAAAGATAAGCTCTGCTTTGTTAAAGATTATTTTATTGCTGCTTGTCTGCTCTGAGCTTTTACAATGGATCTACCCCATGTTGATAAGTGGCAAACAGGTTGTTCATGCCAACCTGGGAAACAAATGAAGTTGGAATAGTGTGGTGTATCCATGGGACTGGGGATGCTGTTATGGAGCCAGGGAGAAGGAGGGACAAACTCTGGTATCCCACAGAACAGAAATAAAAGTGCATCTGTCTGAGAAAGTCACAAACTTTTTTTTCCTCATGATCAAAACCCCACTGATGCTCGGTAAAACCAACCTCTCCAGAGAACAGCTTGGAACAGGCTGCCCAGGGAAGTGGTGGAGTCACCAGCCCTGCAGGTACTGAAAAGATGTGTAGATGTGGCACTTAAGGACATGGTTTAGTGGTAGAAATGGCACTGCTGGGTTAACAGTGGAGCCCAGTGCTCTTAATGGTCTTTTCCAACCTGAACGATTCTGATTGTTCCTTTCTGTGGCTTTCTTACCTGTATTTGAATAGACTCTAGACTCCTGCACTTCTAAAGTTCGTAAGTGGTTATGGAAATTAATTTCTCCAACTGTAAAAAGGGAAAATGAAACTTCAGGTACATGTGACATGAAGCTTGAAAGTTGGTTTGCTTTTTACTGCTTGTCTGTTTAAGTTTTTTTGCTTGACTGGAATTTTGTCATTTAAAGGATGTGGAAAGTTCGCTTGAGCTTCTGGGGTTTAATTAGCTTCATTGGAGCTGTGTGTGCTTGTACCAATAGGGAAATATAAAGAAGCATGACTGTCCCCTTTTTGATTAAATACAAACTTTGCACTAAAAAAAAAGTATTTCAGTTTGCAGGAATTTACCTTCCCTTATTTAGCTCAACGTGGTTCTTATTATTGTCTTGTATATCTATCTCTTGACTTTCCACAGCTTTCTTTGAAGCCCCTTAGTAATACTGCTTGTACCTGAAAGCTGTAGTATCAAAGTCAATAGGTGAAATATTAGGAAATTTTAATTAACAAGGACTTGTACCTTAGTAATGAGTAACTCCTGTAACTGGTGGGACTGGGGCTGCTGCCTTTTAACTTCACCCAGGGTGAGAAGAGTATCCGTCCTGCTGGCACCATGCCTTGTGCCTGCCTTTCAACCAGCTACACTTCTGGTGTAGTTTTAAGTGCTGTTGGTTTCCCAGTTCATAACACAAGCATGTACTTCACTGTATTTATTATTAGCAAAGACCAGTATAATTTATTGAGAATAATTTTCAGCTTTCCATTGCCTGAATGATTTGGCAGAGAGTGGGAATGAGCTTAGAAATGCGAGGATTCAGAATTAAATTGGATACAGACCACCTGAGTGCTGGTGACCCCACTGGACTGTCCTTGCTGTATGAACAGAACTTTGTTTCTCCTCCAGTCTGTGTTACAAACTGTGCCCCGCTTCAGACAGGTAGCAAACCCTAAAGGTTTTCCCTTTTAAACCATTTAGTAGATACTTTGAGCTTTATAGCTTCAGCAGGTGGTACATTCAGCACAGTGTTTTCTGTCTAGATAAGAGACTCTTTGTCTTCCCACCCTAAGGAAAACAAACCCCCTTAGTACTCTGCATTTAAAGATTTGGTATTTTTCATTCCTTGATGCTTCATTATCATTGGAGATAAAAATCAGATACCTGGAGTGGGAGAGGCTTCTTTCCTGTAAGGTCCTGGATACCAAAATTAGTTAATCAAAAATGGAACGATGACTTGACTTTGTGTGTGTGGTTTCTTTTTTGCTGGTGAGTTTCAGGTCTTTGTTTAATGTAAATTCCTGTCTATCTCAAATGAGGAGAAGCCTTCATAGGTAGCATACTGTCTTCATTCTCATGAAGCAGTTCAGAGAAGTAAAAAAACTTCTGAAAATTGTACTTTATGCTCTGTGAAAGCGAGAGACAGTGTACCAAAACTCTTAACTTTTTCTCCTGATGCTGCAAAGTTACGGAATGATGGCGTTTGGGTGGTGGATATTGGGTTGGTTTTCTTGTTACTAACGCGGTTTAAGCACTTGGACCTTGTGAGCACGATGATAATACCGGGCTCAACTTTCCTCCTCCATGAGAGCCCCGTCCGGCAGCCATCCAGAGGTGCTCCCTTGCAGCAGCCACCCCGTGTGAATGGCTGTTCCTGAATCCCAGGGCTGAATGGGAGATCTCTGCGGAGCGCTTTCCCACAAAAACACAATGAGCCACTTTGTCAGCGCAGCGTCAGCCCGGAGTCAGGTTAGCGGGGAATGGCGACAGCAGTGAAGTTTGTGTTGCACAAAGGTGTGCTGAGACCTTGCTGGAAATGGGATTGGGTATGCAGGCTTTTCAAGAGCTGCAGATTGATATGATAGATAGCTTGTGTTTTTTTTTTTCCTTCTACTTTGTTGTTTAATTAGGGGTAAAAAAAAAAAAAAAAAAATCCCCACCCCATTGATTCCAGTAGATTCCCCATTGCACAGGAACTCCAGAAGAGATAACCAAGGTCTTTGTGGTGTTATTGCAGAGAGGTTATTATTTGGGAGAGCAGAGTTGAAGGGGAGGGTATTTATCGACAAATGCTGTGCTTATCAACCTGTAACCATGATTAATACTTCGGCTATTAAATGGAGGAAGAAAGCAAATAGATGAAGCGTACCTGTACCTTATCTGACTTTCACCTTTGTGCAAGAACTTCTCTTTGCATAGAGGTTTTGCCTGTGTCCCTGGGCACGTTCTTGGGCTTGCAGCCCTGATCTGGGGGAATTCAGTACTTAATAAAAGTATTAAAGAGTGCATAAAGATGTTGCAGGATCAGGGCCCAATCTGTAGGCAGGTGTAGGTCTGGATTGAAGGGAGTTGTTCCTCCTCACACAAATTGCTTCAAGCAAATAGCAGTTGTTCCAATTTCGTTTAAACTTTCTGAATATCTTGTTAGACCTTTTAAGTGAATTTTACTTGCAAATTGCTTTTGTCAGAGGCAATGCAGAGTGCAGAGAACCTGAAAAGGGTGATCATTTAGTTAGAAAGTGTGCAGTGTTGCCTCTGTTGCATAGAATGGCTCTCTGTGCTTAGGGGACCAGTTTGTGCTGTGGGTGGAGAGCTGTTGGGCCACTGTCATCCTCTTCTTCTTGCCCTGGCAATGGGGGACCACAGCTGGAAGAACTCTGTGCTTTCCTGCTGACCTGTGGAGAGGAGGATGTCATCACAGGATCACAGAATGGCTTGGGTTGGAAGGAACCTTAAATTTTCTCATTCCACCCCCTGCCATGGGCAGGGACACCTTCCCCTGTCCCAGGTTTCTCTGAGCCCTGTCCAACCTGGCTTTGGACATTCCCAGGGATGGGGGCAGCCACAGCTCCTCTGGGCAGCCTGTGCCAGGGCTTCCCCACCCTCACAGGTATCACACCCTTCCTAATTATGTAGTTGAAGTCTACTCCTGCTTTGTCCCCATCCTGTTTCAAGTGACTTGTGGTCTTCTAGAGAAGCACAGAGATGCCAAGTGCAGTGGGGGGTGTGTTGTACAGCTGGCAACTGAACAGCACCCAGAACTCTCTTAACTCAGATGTCTCTGAGGGTGGACAAGCAGGAACAAATTAGTTTGAAATGTTAATTGCTGCTTGTATTTTTGGAAGTGCATAAAATAATTTCCCTTGAAAAAAAGCAAAAAGTTTGAAGTAGTTGCTGTTTTAAAGCCAAGTTGTGCCAGAAACAACAACACTAAAAATCATGGGGGGGAAAAAAAAAAGCAATTGGCCACTATTGTGCGAGAAGAGTTAAATTCAGCCAATGGCTGCTTAGAAGAATTGCTGTGAAATAGTGTGAGAATTGTGTGCTTGAAAACTTCTCTATTTTTGCAGCTACATCCCTCGTGAGTCCCCTTATCCGTTGTGATTAATACGGAGGAAGGTGAGGAAAGAAAGGTGTGAGAACAAAGAAGGAAAGGAATATAAATAGCAAAAACGACTAACTTAATTTTCAGATTGAAGAAAAAGCACAGAAAAACCCAAATGGTGAGAGTGAGTTGTATACAAGTTGTCTCTGCAGCTTGCTCTGCTGCCAGCAGTGCAGGCTGTAGCCGTGGTGTGTTTGCGTGTTTTGGAATTGATTTTTGAGCAGCAGATGAATTTGCTGCTCTAATACTATTTGCAGAAGTGAGAATGCTGTGGAACCATTGGATTAGCTTGTCTTCCTGTGGCTTTCTGCTCAGACATAGCTAATACAAGCCTAATAAAAAATTGGAAGGTCTGTTTCACCCCTGGTGTATTTTATTCCCTTAAATCTAGTTCCACTAGGTTTGCACATGAATATGATGGCCTTCAGGCACTGCACGCCCCAGGCGTGGGTGGTGGTGGGAGGAGGGCAAGCTCGCTTTTCCTGCATGAGTTTTCACAAGATTTCCCCCTGGAAAACCAAGGGGAAAAACCCTTAGTGGGGTGAAGTTTTTCTTTGGTGAAAGACTCCTTTGTGTGCCAGGTTGCTTTATTCCAATATTTCATCAGAGCTATTATCTGCTGATTAGTTGTACTTGCCTTGTGAAATAAGACACTCCCGCATGTTGCAGTTTGACCTGATAGCCCCATTCCTGATGCTCATTTCTGGTACATGTTTGAAGTTACTTGGTTATTCCATTTCTCCCTAAGGTTAAGCTAGGAACCAATTTTTAATAGTTTTTCTGTTCCTGAATGACAAACATTTCCTATGAGGGGTGTGCAGCTGGTAACAGTGCGAATTTGTTGTTCTTTAAGATAATGGAGTTTCAAGCCTGGAAAATTTGAGGTCAAATTTTAGGTCTAAATAAATGCAAACTACTGAAAATCTTCCTATCATTACCCTCTGGATTGCTGCCTTGGGAATCTAACACCATTGTGGGGGAAAAACAATGTTAACTTTCCTTGATCCTGCATAGAATTGAATACTGCTGATAATTCCGTCTTCAGAGATGGAATGCACCATGCACATTGAAATGTGTTGTTATTTAAAATAAACTAGAGGGGAATAAACCCACTGATTAATTACAGTGGTTAAGTTTTGAGAGGATGTTTATGCTTTTCAGCTTGCTGGAGATAGGATCCAGCTACTGTGGCCTTGTGTCTGTGAAATGGCACAGAGAGCAAGCAGCAGGCATTTCACTACCTCCTCATAAAATGCCAGTGGCTTTGTGTATGTGTGCTCCCTCTAATCTGTTTTCTTTTGTCATAACAGATTTTTAGAATTGCATGTATTTCTTCAAAATTGTTATGAAGAAGCCCGTCTGTTTGGATGCTTCCAAATTAATCTACCATGTTTGTAATTAAACAGAGAAAGAATGTGTTCAGGTTTCAGTGGCGCTTCAGACGGATGTGATTTAACTAAACTAATGAAGGCACATCAGACAAGACAAATTCCAGACTGTTTGTGCCTTGACCAACCATCTGTGCACATACCTCCAGGTACTGCTCATGTCTCAAGAGGCTTTTCTACATGAACAATTATTACCACTCCTCTTCGAATTGGAGTGGCAAGCCATGGCAGGAGTCTCTTGAAAGCAGCTATATTTACCACTCTGCTTTTCAGTGAAAATACAATTGTGTTATGTATGTTTTAATTAATGTGAAATTTCAATGTGTGCTGTACAAAATACAGTAGGCAAATGGGGCAGTGTGTGAGTTCTCTCATCTCTTGCACATAAACACCAGCATCAGCAGGAATGTGCAGAAGGAGCACTCCTCATTCAGAGCCTTCCTAGTGGGTTGTAGACCCATTTTAAACTCTTACTGTCTGAGAATGTGTGTGTACAAATAAGACTGTGTATGCATATTCTCCTTGCACATACTAGCAATTTTTTTGCTAGTTATTTTTGTTTCTTATTCAAAAGATTATTCAAAATTACTCTGGAAAACCAGCCATTTCTTCAACTCTGTAATAACCAGCAGTAACATGATTTGGCATGCCAGGCTTTGATAGGGTTCTTCAATTGCACATATAACCTCCTGCAAAATAACAGATAATTCCAGGACTATTTCTCTTTATGGAAGAAGAATAAGTTATGCTGCAGATGATGGCTTCTGTGAATACGAAATGATTTTTTTTTAATTCTCACTGTATCTTACCGTGTATCTTTTCCAAAGTGAGTTTTCTTCTAGAAATATTGGAGTCTTCAGAGCCTGTGTTTCTGAAGATATGTTTGACCTCTCAGTGTTGTCAGGTGGGACTCCCTCTGACATGAATCTATGATTCCATACATATTTTTTTAATTGTGGCAAAGCCCTTTTATGCAACTCCTCCTTCATCTTGTCCTGGTTGTGACAACACAAGTGTTGGAGGGTTGGTGCAGTGGATGGGGAAACCTCCTGTGTCCAAATCAGCTGTGCAGGTGACACTGGAGGGTTTGGGCTGGCCATGCTGTTAGGATGTGGTTTGGAGGATGCAGATCAGATATCACAAATCCTTTCCATTTTGGGTCAGAGAACTGCCAATTTCTGAACATCTTCACTGCAGAACCTGCTTTGCCAGGGAAAACGTCTGGTGTGGGGTGGGAACGGTCACCTTGTGACTGTTGGTCAGTAGGTCAGTTATCAACAGACTTGGGCTTTTGATAGCACCTGAACTGGCTTTGCCCATGGCTGTAAAGTACTAAGGAAGCTCCTGCTGGGTTGGATTATTTCTCTGGCCATCAGCCTCTGTGCAAGGGGAGCTCACCCAGCCCATACAGCACGTTGGAAGAGGAGCTTCTACAGGACTTGTATGAAAGCAGAGGTAGAAAGGAGTCTGTTAGACTGTGTAACCCTGTGTGTGTACCAGCTACATGTGAACTTTGTCATGGTGAAGTGGTAAGGGTTTGGGTTGTTTCTTTTTTCTGGAAAGAGAAAATGATTCCATTTTAAGTTTATACCCTGTGCGTTTCAAATATTTTCTGTATCAAGGCTAGGGTTGAAGGCGGGGTAGCTTCTTACTCTTTTTGCAGTGTGTTCTTTTCTGTTCAGGCAGAATACCCCCAAATAAGCACTGCAGGAGTGAAATGTGTGTTTAGCACTGAATTTTAGTTGTGAATTAAATAAAGCAGGGTACGTGGCTCTACTTAGTATTGAAAACTCTCTGTCCTTGTTGTAGTACAACTGCTGTAATTCCAGATGATTGTGATAAAAAAGGAGAACACTTTGTTCAGGAGCTTTTAATGGTCTGCTGCAGAGAAATAAAAATCAAGTCTTTGCAAAGAGCAGTCACAGGACTCGATATTCGCAACTCCTCTTGCTTCTGCCAGGTTCTCTGCATTTGTCTGCCATAGCTGACAAATTTGCCTTTGTGAAAGACAGAAGGTAGGAAGAAAATCACAGAAGAAAAATGTTCTTGGCTTCCAGCCCCATAAATAACATGGGTAAAACCTTCTAGGAAAAGTAGAATTTGGTATCTTGATGTGGTTCACGCTACTTTTGGAATTTCAGGAAAACTGACGTAACCTGTTGGGTCATGTTATTTGACCATACATGGACATTGGGTTTTAGATAGTTATGCTTTATTCTTCTGTGTGTTTTAGTTTTCTCTCTAGTGCCATGTGCAACTAATTTATGTATTACTGATTCACATATTGAATTAATTTAAGGAAATGGAGTCATCTCAGGGATCAGTAGAAGGCTGCAGTACTGAATTGAAAATCAAGTTTGCAACAGTAACTTGCAGACATCAAAAGATTTGGAAGTTTTGTTTGGGGACAGAGACATCAAACTTGGATGGTTATTTCATCCTTGCTCTACAGCAGAGTGGAAAGCTGTGATTTCCATATTCCTGGAGGAAGCTAGACAGGGAGATGCAGCCTCTCACTCCATGTTGGCGTTGTTGTGACCTGTCCCAGCCAAACCTAGGGAATGTAGACGCACAGGAAATACCTTTTTAAAATTTAAATATAGTCAGCTTTCTAGACAAAACCCCAAATTTGAGTTAGTACCTGAAAAAAAAGCTGTGGGTTAGTATTTGGCAGTTCATATTTTAGCTAAGGAAGAATTCTCATATCCTGGAATGTGACCTGGCTCTTTGAGTCGTGTCTGGTGTTTTCTTCCATTGATGTTCCCAACTTGCAGGAAAAAGAAACTGCTTGTGTTCAGACCTCACCTTCTTTAATCAGCTTTGCATCCCATGAGGGAGGAGGAGCGCTAGGCCTTAGGAGGGGTGTGAAAGCACAGCTTATAAATCTGTTTTAAGTAGGATGGATGGACAAATAAGCTCAAAAAGTGCGTAAGGGCTGTTTCCAAAGGGTTTGGCTTTGCAGTGAAGTCTGCCAGTCTCACGGTAGATGTCTTAACTCTGCCTGGAGTACATCTGTGTGCAATACTGCACAAAAGCCCTGCCAGTGGCCGTGCCTTGTAGCCAGTACTGCTGCTGGTGTCCTCTCTGGTGGGGTCATACCACACCTGACAAACAGAGGAAGCCCTTTTTATTTATGTTTTCTTATTTTTTTTTGTTTTCCCCTTTCAAGTGAGGCAAGTGTAGACACGGCTGTAGTGACAAACCATTAATAAAGCAAAAGGAATGTAGCTGCAGCACTTTAAACAGTGACACGTAGCAAATAAATGTCAACATATTCGTTGTTGTGCCTGGAATGGAAATATTACTAGGAAAATATGTAGCTTCAAGCTGCAGTCTGGGGATTTTTTCCTCAAGAAAATAGCATCAGTGTGATGCTTAAATTCTGTTAAAGCTCTGCTTTCAGATTCAGACTAGATGAACGTGTCATTTGTTTGGGGATTGGAGTTTTGTTTTATATGGGTTTAAATAGTTTCTGTGAACGTTGTTTTCTTTAGAAACAAACTTTATATGTGAATATATACATTTGCACACACAACAGCTATAGATGCATAAATAACTATATGTGTAGCCAGAGTAGTGGGAGGTACAACTGGCTACTGACCAAATCAGTTCATTTCCATTGAAAGCTGCTCATTCATGTGCTCTCTGGTGTTCAGTTTTGGCCTCTTTCAGTCCTTTTCTTAATCCCACGCAGTTAAGAAATGGTACAAAACCTCACATATTATCTTCTTCCTTGTCAAACAAACAGAACCCCCAAAAACTGAAGTCGTGCTGTCCCACTCCTTCTCCCCCGCCCAAATCCCAACACCTGTGAATATTGTTGTTGGACTCAGATCTTTCTCAAAATTAAAACCTGAGACTGTGCAGTAATGAGAAGCAAAAGCTTTAGGAAGAATCTCCAAAACCTTAGGGGAAAAATGCGCTGGGTAAAGTTTCTGGTCTGTTGGATGTATTTCTGTAGCCTGTGTTGCGGTTGGGTTGCAGTGACTGAGTCAGCGAGGCTTTTGGGCTATGCTGGATCAGAGAGCTTGATCCTGTTTGTAGTGAGGGTCCTTATTCCTTACCTCAGGGGTGTGTGTGCTGCAGGGCAGATTATTCAGGATGGTGGCAGCACTAGTAGCACTTTTAAGCTCTGGGACAAAGCAGTTGATACAGGCAGGAAATAGGACTTGAAACTGACTGTGGATGTGCCATCCTACCAACAGCTGTAGCTCAGGCTTCTGGAGAACTTCTGTCCTGTACTTGAGTCATGGATAAAAGGAGGGATTTAATTTAAAGGTGGATGAAAATACATCGCCTCTGTTTATATCTTAGTGAAGCGATGATTAGAAAAGTGGTGTTTTCACACAAATGAGAACCGTGGAAGGAGCTGTGAGAGTTGTGCTAAATTTGGTACCGAGTTAAATTAAAATGCTGGTCTTGAGCTGTATGGCTGGAGGTCACAGTGCCAGGTTTGCACATCTTCTGAAAAACAAATGTACTTTCAGTCTTCTGGTTCTGCTGAGATGTGAAGGGGCCTCTTTGATGACAGTGAATAGATGGATGTGATTCAGTCTGTGTGGGCACTGCCATCGCTTCTAAATCACACAAGTGCTCCTCCTCAGGAGCTGGAGGAGCAGCTCCTGGTCAGGCTGATGTTTCTGATCATGAGGCTGTGCAGGTGATGGGATTGCAATGAGCTCTGAAAGAGGTTGATGAAAGTGAAGACCGTGTATTTTAACTAAACTAATAATTTAGTTGTTGAACTGAAAAACAAAAAAAGAATTTGAAGTGTAGCAGCATTTGGGGCTGAGGGGATATAAGACTTGCAGCATCCATGGAATGGGATGCTCCAACCCTGGTGAGGATGGCTCAGTCCTTCATCCCCTCTGCAGCAGATGAATTAAATTCCTGGCTTATGGCTCTGCAATTGTGTCCCATGCTCTCTGCCAAAAATTCCCCTTTCTGTACTGTGGTGTACTCTGACCATCTTGTGCCAGCTGATTACCTATGCTGCCACCTAAGTCACATCATACTTTTTTTCTAGCTTGAATTTGGGATGTATATGAAATTATTCAGGAAGGCTTCGGGATTCTCTGGCATGAGAGGTACTAAGGAGGCTGCTCACCCCTGGACACTGGTTCGCTGAGGAGTTGTGCAGAAGTCTAGATAAGCTATGTGATGAGATCATCCATTTTATTCACTAGAGCTGTGTTATTGCCCCATAAACCAGCATGATGATACCCTTAACACTGAATTAAGACTTGTTTTTACAAGGCAGCTTCTCATGGTTTTACTGATGCTCACGTATCACACCAGTTAGCTGTGAAGGGGGAGGGTGTGCTGGAAGTCATGTGTGATTTTTCACAAATCCTGAAGTTATGTCATCATTTTCTGTTGTCCTTTGTAGAATGGGGTGCTCAGAACATTGAGGATGTGCTGGCCCTCCTGCTCCAGCAGAAGCCTTAATCCTTTTGGGTCATGATTGAGTGGAAGTCAGGTGTCTGCTCTTTGTGTTGTAGGGGTAGTTCACACTGTTTACAGGGCCCTAGAAAGAAAATAAAGGTGTTTGGCTTTGAAGTGTGGCTATTGAGTGAGATTGCTGTAACATCTTAACTGTGCGGGTGACGCAGTTCCAAGAGCTGTGGCAGCAGGCAGGATGCTGATTTAAGAGCAAAGCTCTCTCAGTGTCTCAGAACCTGCCTATTTCAGCAGTGAGGGCTGAGGATTATAATCGTGGGAAAGAATGGAAATCTGGCTGGTTGGCTTTGGAATTCTTGCATGGAAACTTGACTTCCCGTGCTCTTGATCTAACAGCTAAAACCTCTGTTCAGAGCCTTGAGCTCCCTTATGCATCCTGTTACAGAAGCAGGGGTCCTGCTTAAGTTCCTGAATGGCAGAATGACCTCCAGGAGGGTCTTTGCAGGGTCTTTAACTGATGTTTCTCTTGCAGGAAGTCTGTTGAGGAAAATTCTCCATGAATGTACGTCACAATGATGATGACCGACCAAATCCCGCTGGAGCTGCCGCCGTTGCTGAACGGGGAGGTGGCCATGATGCCTCACATCGTGAATGGCGATGGATCACAGCAGGTCAGAAACTGCCTGGTTTAAATAAACTATTTCTGGGCCAACAAGGGATTTTCAGGATGGGGAGGATGGTTTTCCTTAGCACAAGGGTGGGCCAAGTATTTCCTGGGATGCAGAAATCTGTCTTTACGCTGAAAAGACATTAAAAACAGTGTTTAAAGTGTACTATTAAATTGAATGTGTTTGTTTGCATATGTGTTCATCAAAGTAAAAATAGTGGATTGAAACACTAGTGGATTGAATGGCTATAAATGCTGCATATTTGAGGGCTTTGCAGAAAGTTAGTCTTATGGTTTACTTGTGCTCACTCTTGTCCAGACATCTTACTAGCATTTGTGGTGAGATGTTAAGGCTTCAGAAGTGCTGAGAATGGAGAAAAATGGAAGTAGGAAAGAAATTGAGAATAGGAGTGATGTCTGCTATTCATTGCTCACCTGAATATACCTTTCCCAGCAGGTCTTGTGTACTATGCTGCGCTTCACTATAAGAACCAGATATGAATTTTGAGTGGGTTTTTGAAGGAAGACATGATTAACGGTTGCTTTTATTCTTTTTCTGGGAGATACTCTCTGATGAGCTTGATCAGAAGTTGGTAGAACAATCGTAAGACCTTCATGTCAGGATACAGCCTGGAGGTTCGAGCTGGTGGGTGGTAGGTTCCCAAATACGTCATATGGGGTCAAGGTGTCTCTTTGGAGAACATCTACCCTGGCAATATTTTTATGTTGCTCAATTTGGTTCTGTCCTCATGTGAGACATTTCAGCCAAGTATTGTAAAGAAGGTAGGAGCAAGCTGTCCCTCTTGAATCAATGCAAAAGGTCATCCTGTTATTTCTCGTTCCCTGGGTCAGTGGTTCCTCCTTTCAAGCTGTGTTTTGAGCTAGACCAGCCTAAAGAGGAAGAACAATTTCTGCTTTCCTTGTGAGCTTCTAAGTCTGTTTCTTTATCTGGATTCTCGTTATGATGTAGATTGTCATTGTTGTGATTGGTTATTTTTTTTTAAGTCATTTTTGCAAAGTGTGCTTTGACTTGAAAAAATAGAAAAGAATGCTTTCAATGGCTGTACTTAACAAGTCCAGTATTAATACACCCAGGTGAAGGAATGATCTTATTCATACGGGAAAGGATAATTGTCCTCTAAGTACACACTTTCCTCCTTGCTGGAAACCACTTATCAGGTCAGACTGTCCTGACAGTGGGTCCTTCTGTATTACAGAAAGAATAAGTGAATTGTTCTGAGCCCTCCTGAGATGGGACTCTAAGCTCAATCTTTCAATTTCCCCATCTTTGATGATTCAGCAGCCTGGCTTGGCAGCTGCCTCCATTGCCTTTAAAATAGTTTCTCAGCTAATGTTTTGCATTAAAAAGAATTGCAGGTGCACTGGAAGCACACTGCTTTTTGCTTTTGCTGCGTTATGCAACCATGACTCAGTAGAACAGTTCTGGGCCAGGTCCCTCTTCTGTGTGTTTGCTGGAAGATGCTTTTAGGTCTTATCTCCTTATCTCTTGAAGTACTTGTAGCTGAAATACCAGTTTTCCATGAGACTTTTTTGGCCTCTAGTCTGGATGTACCCTCATCTGTTGCTAAGCTTAACTACCTTTATCATTTTCATCCCATCCTGAAGCTTTAGGTGATGTCTTTGCTTTTTAAAAGTACAGTTCTAAAATGGAATGAAATTGGAATAAATGCTTTGTTTGATCTTTGCAAATGAACTATGTTAATTGCTCTTAACATGGTTTGTTGAACATAGAAACAAATGTTAAGTGTTTGTTGAAAGAGATTTATTTTAGTTACTTGTAAGGTGGGAAGAGCCTTCAGGATAGATTCACACAGGAGTGACTTCCTTAAGAAAGATGGTTTCTATGACTCCATAAATAGGTTCTAGCTTTAGGAGGACGTGTGCTTTTACAGGGTGTAATTACAGTCTCCATTAGAAGCTGGTGGTGGGAAAGCATTGTGGCAGAGCTGGTGGGAGACGAGGCGTGTGGAGTTTTCCAGGCTGCAGGCAGGTCAGTGCCTTGTGCTTTGGGGCTGACAGAATGGAGGTTCTGATGGGCTGCTCTGGGCACACTGGCTGTTCCTCACCCTTCTGTGTCACTGGGTTTGTGAAGCCTCAGCTGTGCCAGCACCACAGAGCTGCATTAGGAGCTGTGCCTGGAAATGCTGAGCTCCAGGGAAAAGCCTTTCCTCAAAAGACCCGTTCTTATACACGTAGAATAGAGCAGACTGGGGCTGGTGAAACACCTTGGCCTTGCCAGCAGCCAGCTGGAGAGTGATGCAAAAGGCAAATCTGCCAGTGAACAGGCCTGCAGTGTAAGGCAATTGCATGGGAACATTCACTTGCTTTATCTTCCTGAGAGTAAGGGCTGCAGAGCTGTACAGGGCAGGGCGAGGAATGTCTCTGCCTGCTTGACAGTAATCCCTCTCCTCTAGACTACCCAAAATGGCATTTCTAGCACTGACTTCGGTTTTTTTTTTTCTTCTGTTTCCCACACTTTATTTCCACTACTGCTGACTGTGTTTAATGCTTTCATGTGGCTTCCAGAGCTGTTTCTGCTTCTAATCCACTTGTAACTCCTCAGGGGATTCAGGGAGCAATAATTAACCTTTTGGTCCAAGAATTTCAATGGTTTCCTGTAGGTACTCCACTGCAAGCTCTAAAAAGCTTGTAGTATAAAGTGGAGGGGCAGCTAGCTGTGCTGCAGCACATCTGTACAGAATGTTGGGCTTATTAGTTTGGGAAGGTTTATTTCAGCTTGTTTCACTCATTGCACCTGCAGAGGTGCAGCAGGTTTTCTGCTTGCCTGCTCTTTGTAAAGCAGTGTTTACCAACCCTGTGGTTTTCACCATTTGGCTGGAGCTCAGGCAGTGCACACAGTGCTGTGTGTGCTGGTTCTTGTCTTTTAGGGTCACAGGCTTTAAATGAGGGAGACAAGAGTACAGCTGAATGAGGAACAAGATTTGGTGCTTTCCTGTAGCATAAAAAGTGTGTGCACCTTGCAAGCAACTGAAAGCACTTAGCTGGGCTTTATACTGGGTTTTATACTGAGCTGAGTGAGTGAACTTTGTGCCAAAATTTAGTTACTTCTTCATGGTTTCTCAGTTTATCAATTTATTTTATTTTTACTGCTTTGGCATGTGTGTTTTAAGGTTTGATAAATTAGGAGGTTCAGGATCTGCCACTTGTGGGTTTTGCTGTAAAGAGCACTCGTGGTAAACTGACTGAATTCCTTCATGCTCTATTAATGCCTCTCTTTTTTGTCCAGTCAGAAAAAAAGACGTTAAGCCCAGACACTATTATTGAGGTATTCATTTAAAAAGTCAGCTTTACTGTTTAAGATGTAGCATGTTCCCTGATTCTTCTTACTGAAGAGAGGCTGAAAGTGTTTAGCCTGCCTGCTCTGTGTGACCCAGGGATGTGTTCCTGAGAAGAATATTGCACACAGAATGGTGTGAATTCCCTGGTCCTTCCTGTGGGATGCACCTGGAGATTCATTGGGATCTGGGGCAAAGTCTTTTAAAGTAGATAACAGAATGGATACAAGTGATTGTTTTGTTTTTTCGTGTTTTGTTGTTTATTTTTTCCCCCCCAAAAAAGCAATGCATTCCATAAGCTATGCACTGTAGAAATTGTAAATGCAGTAAATTTTAATGGTTTAAAGCATTTCTGAGGACCCTGTGGCTGGATCCCAGGTGGTGCCTATGATGTTGTGCTCCCCAGCTGTATGAAGCATGATGCATCTCATGGAAGGGAAAATTCACCACACTGGAAAATGTTTAATGTGGGGTTTTAATAAGCCTGAGCCCTGTGAGTGGCTGTTTGACCTTAGTGAGAAAATGTTCTCATAAAGGGGAAATACTTTTAAGTGAGCTCTGGGACTGTATTGCATCACATGGATGCAGGTGAGCATCATCCTGCTCTCTGCTGTGAGAGGCCACAGAGTAGTTGGGGGATGATGGCCTGCTTGGAGTGTGAATTTTCTTCTGTGGGCTTAGATTCTTGTCTAAGTAAACCAGTAGTATACAAAAGAGATTATAGTGTATGCCCTTGGTCCTTATCAGGTGGCATTTCTGCCTTTGTCTGAGAGTGTTTCCCCACAGTATGTATAGTTTTATATCACAGAATGGTTTGCATTGGAAGGGATGTTAAAGCCCATCTCTTTCCACTCTCTGCCATGGGCAGGGACACCTTCCACCACACCAGGCTGCTCCAAGTCCTGTTCAACCAGTTCTTGAACACTTCCAGGGATGGGGCAGCCACAGCTTCTCTGGGCCACCTGTGCCAGGGCCTCACCACCCTCACAGTAAAGAAATTTTTCCTACTATCCAATCCAAAACTTGTTTAATTCAGTTTATTTATTCCTGAACCCCAGCTTTATGCCTGCATTAGCTTAGTGAGCCCTTCTGTAGTCTCTTCCCCTGCTTCCACTGGCCGTGAGAGTTGGATAGTGGGAGCAAGGGAGGCACGAGTGACACGTGCTTGGCTTGTCATGAAAACTTAGTCTGGACGTACTGTGTGGGATTATAAATATTTATAGTAGCTACGCAACTTAGTAACATTCATCACTCAACAAACACGACTTTCAGTGAAATAGAAAGGCATTCTTAAATGCAAAATAAATGCAGAAAGAGTATTATGGAGATAACAAGCTTTCTCTGAGGATGCAGCAGGTAAGGCTGGGCTTCAGCACTGAGTGGATTAAACTGCTAAATTAAACATCCGAGTACTTTTTAGGGAGGCGAAAAAGCTTTGGGATTGTGCTGCTGACGCCCTGCTCCCAGCTGTCACATGCTCCAGCTTTTTGGATAGGAGAAGGCCAAGGACTGAAAGTGGGCTGGAGTGGCCTCGGACATGAGTCCACACCCTCGAGATGCTGCTAGCCAGCAGTGAGGGCTCCAAGTGACCCTTCAAGCTCTCTCTCCTCTGTTGCCATCTCATAGAGGTGCATACTCGGGATGATGAATATTGGAAGAGGCACAGCACAATTAAAGATCATCTGGGTTTGTTTTCATTAAAATAGAGACATTATCTTTACACTTTTTTATTGCTTTCCTCAGATTTTTTAATTAAAAGCTTTAGAAATGAGGCGTTCTCATGAAGATCCCATGTGTGAAAGCAAAGAGAGAAGCTGTGTTTCAGGCTGCAGAACATGATCTTGTTGTTTTATGAGGTCGTGGGGAAAAAATAAACAATGGAATTAGTTTTATATACTTAGTGTGTATAAACAAGTCACAGTGTGCCTTGACATAATTTGTCCCAGGCAAGTGGGACAAGTCAGGGGT
Source organism: Ifrita kowaldi (assembly GCA_013398055.1). Taxonomy (NCBI): domain Eukaryota; kingdom Metazoa; phylum Chordata; class Aves; order Passeriformes; family Cinclosomatidae; genus Ifrita; species Ifrita kowaldi. The sequence goes on along the minus strand of VZRS01012040.1, from coordinate 158,231 downwards.
GTTGGCTGGACGGTGTCCCATGTATAACACTCGGTGTGTGCTGGCTTTAGTGGTTTGGCCTCAGCTCTGCATCTCTTTGGTCAGTGCTGTGCAGTCGTGAGCTCTGGGGGGTTGTGTGCAGCGTGGGGGGACTGCAGAGGGATTGGGTGGTGGGATGGATTATGGGGAACACCCCAGTACCCCAGTTTTGGGAAAGGAGAGGCTGGGGCTGGGTTGCAGCCTCTGGAAGGATCTTGCCTGAAGAGCCTGGTCGCTGCTCCTGGGTCTGAGGCCACTTTGGTTACATGCCCTCCCTTTGTGCCCAGCCCTTGCTCCAGTGTTGACCCACATCAGTGACACCTTGGCTATTCCTGTTCGCCCTTGATACTGCTGCCTTTCCCCAGCAACAGCCTGTAAATGTTTTCCTCGTGCCTGATTTGAGCATCTGTCAATAAGGAGTTATTTCTGTATCTATAACATTTTAATAGAAGCTACTAAAGATAAGTCACAGGCTCGTGATGGGCAAAGTTGTGTGGCTGCTGCTCTACAGGAAACAAATTTGTTACTGGAACAATTTGTTTGTGTTAAAGCCCCGTGTGATTAGGCAAGGATGATGCTGCTTCATTTTGACCATCAAAAGCGACAGCTGTGATTGGGGATATCACCTTTTTTTAATGCAGACCCCCAAGGAGTTATTTTTAAGGGACAGCTGCAGGCGTGCTTATGTGGACACTTGTGCTGGTGGTGGACTCCTGGGACAGGAATTTGTAAATCTTCTGATAACTCTGGGGTAGGCACGTGCCTTGTGTAGGAAGAGGAATCCCTCTCTCCTGCTCTAGGGCAAAGATGGAGCTTTACGTGCACGGGGCATCAGTCTCAGGGTCTGTATTTTGAGGAGCTGGACCAGTTTTCCAGAGGTGTAGAGGCGTGCAAGGGCTTCTGATTTATGTTAATCAAATTTGTTAGTAAATAACCAGCTTTAGGGCTGTTGGTTTAGACACATAATGCAAACGAGCTGATGAAATATTTCTGTGATTCTTGGCCTCTTTGTGTTCTGGTTTCTTGTTTGTTGTTTTGGATTTTTTTATTAAGCCGGATGACACTGCTTTGCTCTGCGCTTCTTTTGACCTGATGCCCATGTCCTGTGGTGGATAATTCACGCCTATTCATAGCAAAAGAGCACTTAAATGCTGTCACTTAAATGTTGATTGTTCAGAGATTAGGGATGGAATGGCTTTGTGCCTTTTATCTTTCCTGAACCATTTATTGTGCTCTGTGTGCTGGATCAGATCCACCCTGATCAGTGCTCCCTGAGAAATGATTGTTGCAGACAACATAATGGCTTTCATATGTCATTTCTCTGATTTCCAGCTTGTGCTTTAAAAATGTTGGTGGAATAATGGGTTTCTGTAGGATTACTGTAATTCAAAAGGTCATCTAGGTAATAATTATCTTATGCATTTGGCTTAGGGAATTCAGAAACACAACATGAATTCAAATTCTCTTTCCATATTGAATGATTAAATCCTGCATGCAGATGTCCCAGAATATAAAGACCAGACCTAAATTTAGAGAGAACTTTCACAAAAAGTATGTGGATTAATCTTGGTACAAATTGAAAATTTAATTTATATCTTGACTGAACTTCTGACAATGCACAGTTAGCAGAAGTGTGTTTTAAGTATTTTAGTAAAAGTTGCACAAGCAGCAAGGTGGGGTAAATTGTCTGTAGATCCCAGTGAAACTGTCCATTAAAGAAAGAATTCTAAGTCATAAGTTTTAAACTCATTGTTTACGACACCTGAAAATTAATAAAGATGATACAACATACCCTGAACTGGGACGTATTTTGGTGTTTCCTGGTCCTTGTGTGTTCCCATCATCTGCAGAATTCAGCAATGGGAGATTGGAGTGATCTTTTTATTATTTATAAAAATAATATATTTGTTAATAAATAGTTTATTCTTTGTGTGCAACTGTTGAATGGTGTGTGTGACTACAGATATTGCTTAACTGAGATATGTTATGTGCAAGACTGAAGGATAAATTTTTAAAAACATAATAGATCAACTCCCCACAGCAAACTTTTATTCCTGTGAACTTGAAATCCCATTATGGGTTGGTGCTGCCTGCTGGAGTTTGTGTGCTCTCTGTTCTCATGTGTCAATGGTCTGAAGATTTATGTCCTTAGCTAGCAGCATTTGGCCAAGTTAAACACACCCTCAAGGTTTTGGTGTGGAACTCAAAGCCATAAAGCTCACCTGTATGCAATTCAGTTACATCTTCATTTCAGCTCTTAACTCTTAATATGTGGATGAGTAGGTGGGTTTCAAATCTCTGCCTGCTCCTGCAGCCTGGGACCCACAGATGCAGCATGCCAGTCTGTTCCCTCCCTGCCTCCACACCTCTTCCAGAAAAGGGATAACATGGTTACTGTTTTGGGGAAATTTTAATTTCTGGAGATCGCAATGAAACAAATGTTTGTTTATTTTTCTTTCTGCAGGTCTTTTTGGTTCAAGTTAATCCAGGTGAAACCTTTACAATAAGGGCTGAGGATGGAACCCTCCAGTGCATCCAGGGTAAGAGGATACACAAGCACGTGGATGAGCATTGCTTTGCTTTATGGGATACCTGTTGTGTCATCTCTCCAAAACCATGATAGTGCAGCTCTGGAAATGCACTGGAGCACTTGGGAGTGAGAACTTGCAGACGTGGCTGCTCTCTGTATTCTAGGAGTTCAGTATCTCAGAATGAGTCATGCATTTCTTGGAAGTCCAGGAGGATTTCTCTCTCCAGTTATTTATCAGTCCCATCTTGCAGCCTCTTTTCATCTTTTCTGTGACACCCCCTCCATTTAACCAGTGGAGGAGTGGGTGGTTCTTGCTTGAAGTTCCATCCCCATGGAAAAGATGAATTAATAGTTGTTTGAGATAGACGTTACAGAAGCTTCCCTGAACACCATCCAGGGTTATTTGGTCTTGATGAGCAATAATAACAGCAATTTAAAGCTGCTTGTTGAGATTTATAGCCAACGTGCTGTGTGGTAAGGAATTGGCCCATGTGGCTATTAACAGAGGAATAAAGCTGGCTACTCCTTTTGCTTGAAATGAATGCTTTATTCTGGCTTAGTACGTGAAAGATTTCCATTACAAATATAATTATGACCCCATTTATTTATAATTTTGTTCATGCTCAAAGTGGTGTTCAGACAGTGTATTTAAATGGATGCAACTTGAAACCTCCTGGTTCTGTATTCCCAGTAATTTAATGTGTTTGTGCCAATGGGACTTGTTTGGTACTCATCAGCAGTCTTTCATAAAATTGATTTAGAATTTCTAGCATAAGATTGTCTCCTTTTATTTGCTTTAGCTGCAGTATTGACTGCCAAGGCTCATGTTTATTTGTATACACCCTTTCAGTTTGGCCTGAAAATTCCTGATACTCTTTTCAACCTAAAGCTTCAGATCCTACTTTATTGTAAAATACTTTTATTGCTGAACTGTGTACATGCTTCATACACAGGAAAGCCCCTTACTGTGTTGCTTTTGTGCTGTTTTTTTTTTTTCTTTTGGTAAAGCTGATCTTACCATGCAATTGTGGATCTTAATAGTGATCTATTGCAGACGATCTATTGTGATCAGCCTGCATATGTACTAAAATTTGGATTTGTGACAGCTCTGGTTTTGTGCTCTGAGGTTATTATAGAAGACAGGCTTATTTTGTGTGCAGTGTTTTTGGAAATTACACACCCCCTTGCTCCACAAAGCTTAGTGTCTTTTTTTTCCTCCTGTGATAGAGAATTTGGTGTGTTTAAAGGTTACAGTGTTTGGGATGTTTAAAGGTGAACGTATTCCCTGTACATAGGGCAGCACTCAGACAATAATGATGCATTTTCCAATGCTCCCACATTGCACTATGATTAGTAGGATAAGGAATAATTTTAGCACTATGTTAAGGCAGCATGAAAGTCTTTTTGGGCAGTGCCTCTCAGCTGGTAGCTCCCTGTGGAATAGATGATGCTTGCTTTTTCCTTACTGCCACGTACTCAGGGTTATGCCATAAGATGTGCTGCTGAATATTCACAGTGTGAAGGACTGCTTTATTACAAACTGGGTGATTCTCCTGAGTTCAGGGAGTGAACACTGTTAATAAAAACTTGAGATGTCAGGCTTGGTAACACTAAATTCTTCAGGATATACGAAAGCTCTTCCCTTTGGCATGTGACTGTTCTGCAGGGACAGCTTATTTTGCTTATGTAGAATAATTTTTTTTATTACTTTTTTGCATATGACTTTTTGAGTAGCAAGAAATTTTCAGGTTGTGCTTCTGGAGCCTGTTTTGAAAATCCTGTGAGCCCCACTTTGTGTCCAGAGCTGTGTTTGGCTCCACAGCTGTGGTGTATCTGGTGATGGTATGGTTTAGAGGACTGAGGCAAAAACAACAGAGAAGATGACTTAGTGAATCTTCATTTGTCTTATCAAGGTTGGAAGAAAGACACTTGCTGGAGGAAAACCTCTGTGGAATATCCTCTGTTTTTAACACTCTGAAGTGTAATTAGCCACTAATTGAGTAATCACTGTTTTAAGCCATAAAGAACAGATGCACATTTGAACGTTTCTGATGTTTTGGAGTGGTGGAGGAATCTCGAATACAAAAACTTTTTCCAGTTCCTTGGGCTTGTACCAGTAAGATAACCAGTGAAAACTTCAAAAATAAAAATACCCCCTAAATAATATAAAATTGGAATAAATATGTATTTGTAACTGAGGATGCAAGGTGTTGGAGCAAGTGCTCTCTTTATTCCTGTTTTCTTTTTGCATATAGGTGGAGATGACTTGCTTAAGACAATGATTTATAAGCCCTGTAGATCATGGCGTGGGCCTGGATTAGGCAGCTCTTGGAAATGATGGTGGCTGGGAGAAGTTCAGCTGGTCAGTGGGCATGGAGAGGGTGTGTGGTTTCCTTGAGAAGACAGATGTAAAGAGAAAATGAATTTTAAAAAAAAATTCACTATGTCTGGTCTTTTGGAGAAATCCAGCCCTTGAGTGCACAGTGTGCACGTTGAGTTGTTTAGGGAAGCATCTGAACAGTTCCAGGTGCTCTCAGCAGGAATTGTGTTGTTGACTTCCTCAGGATTTGCCTTCTCCATCCCATGTGATAGAAGAGATGCTGTGGTATGTGGCTTTTGTAGCCTTTATAACAACAGCCAAATAAAGGAATAAAGCAAGGGGATGTTGGGGATTAATTGAGATTAATTTTTAAACTGTTGCTAGAAGCTGAATGAAGTGGAAGCCTGTGACCTGAGGCTGCCTGTGTGGGCAGGAGGGCTGTGGTGCTGCCCACCTGGGCTGTAAAACACCCCAGGGCTTGCTGAATGTTGGTGCTGGCCACCTGGCCTGTGGGATGGAGTGGAAACATAAAGCACATCCTTTATTCATGTGTGATTAGTGACCAGTCTTTGTTCCTTTTAATCCATGTGGGTGTTAATGACAAATTATTGATGTGCTTCCTTTGAGGGGAGCCCTGCTCACCCTGAGCTGCCAAACACCCAGAATGAGCTTGGGGCTCTGACTGCAAAACTGCCCCTGTGGGTGGTTCAGGGGAGACTGATTTAGGATTGATTTAGGATCTTCATCCAGTATCTTTGGGAGATGGAACATGTGTATGTGCTCTGTCATCAGTATTTTAAAAGCTGCTCTTCATATAAAGTTTGATAGATATTAAATACTTCATAAATGTGTCAATACTATAAATACTTCATTTCCTTCTCACATATTTCTGTTTAATTTGTCAAAAACTCAGGACCTGACTCTTACTAGCTCTGCAAGAAAAGGACAAGGGCAAGGCATATTCTCAGCCATTTCTTTGCTCAGCTATTAACTGTGGACCTTGTATTTCCTTTGTATGAAAGATTACTTCTAGCTACTGCTTTGTGGTAACCACACTGCATGAATATGGAGCAGTGTGAGAATCTGGATTGGTAACTACAGAATGGAATTGAAACAGACCCCTGAACTTTAAAAAACAAAGATTATTCTCCTTTCTAAATTTCAGAATAAATAGATCTCATGTGAATCTGATGTTCGGGAAACACCTTTCCCTAGTGACTGATTAAAGACTAGCTTTTTTAGCCAATATCTTTGGATCTTTGGTAGGAACTTGTGTTGCTGCCTGAGAGTTTTGTCATTCACACTTTAAAAATTCACGGTTTGTGCATAGTTTGGGGCAGTGAAGCTGTACTTGAGAATCTGTTCAGAGCTTTTCCCTCCTGGAAGGCAATAATGCCAAGCTGTCACACCCGCTGTGGTATGAATAACATGGACAGAATGATTATTCTGGTGCCACTTGACCTTGCTTGTCACCCACATGTTGAAAATATCTGTGTACAGAGTATGCAGGCTGCATAAAGCTTCTATCCATTGATCATGCAGAATTGCCCAATTATTGCTAAATGTCCTTTTTGTTGCCATCCATGTAAATGGTCCTCAAGCTGGATCTCCTTTTCTGCCACAAACCAAACTGAATTTTCTGTATGTATGTAAAGCTGCAAAAAGCCTGTAACAAGGTAGAAGGACAGGTAGCAGAAAAGCAGCTGATGGAATAAAAATTGGAATTCCTGGTGAATTCTGCCTAACCCATGCTGCTGGAAATATTCTCTTGAAACTCACCTCTAGTCTTTGTCTTGTAGGACAGCACAAGGCTGGAATAGTGAAGAACAAAATTTGCCTGAAAAGAAAACAAATATGCTAAAGGATAGAAATCATGCTTCACTTCTGGCCTTGAGCAGGGGGAATTCACCCTTGCATAGGGTGAGCAAGGCTCTGCATTAAACTGGCTTTTGTGATTTATTCAAGGACAAGGTAGAGATGTGCAGTGGCACAGAGGGGCTGTAGCTGTGTCGGGACATAAATATCTGTGTTGCAGACAAGGACCTGAATTGCTTTTGGGTGGTTACATTTTGAAATGAAAGCAGGATAAAAACATAGACAGTTTACTAATACTGATGTTTGCTTCAAGTGATGTTTTCAAGTGTTTTGCCATTGAGGCTGAACTTGAAGTCTTTGCTTGTTCTTACCTTGTAAAACAAAGAATGCAAGAATTAAATTCCAGCGCTGCTTTTTCTGTGGCTCTAAAAGCAAGTAACTCAAGAAAAAGACCAGAAGTATGCTAAAAATCTTGCAGTGGTTTCTCAAATGAAAGATTTCCTGGAATTATTATTCCCTTAATTTGGTGGGTGGGTGTGGTTTGGTGTGGCAGTGCAAAGGAATGGATAGTATTAAAGGCGTAACAGCTGTATATTTGTATAGGAAGAGTGTGTGTGTCAGTGAAATAAGGCTGTCAGTGAAGTCTAAGCAAACCAAACAAAGTGTGTATTTGTTTTTCCTCTATGGTATGAGGCTGGAAATGAGGAAGTGAGTCAGTCTCTTGCAGGGAAGGAAAGAGTTGAAAATAGATGGGACATAATGTAAGCAAATGAGTGGTACCTGTGGAGTGTTTCTGGGTGGGGACAGAGGCACCAGGATGAGAGTGGTGATGGGCACACACAAGGGAACAGATAGATCATAGAGTCCCAGAATGGCTTGGGTTGGAAGGGATCTTAATGATCATCTCATTCCAACCCCCCTGCCATGGGCAGGGGCACCTTCCACTATCCCAGGCTCCTCCAAGCCCTCTCCAGCCTGGCCTTGAACACTCTCAGGGATCCAGGAGCAGCCACAGCTTCCCTGGGCATCCTGTTTTAGTGTCTTAACACCTTCACAATAAAGAATTTCTTCCTCATGTCTAATGTAAACCTGCCTTCTTTTTCATTAAGGCCTTGTCTTGTCACTCCATAACCTTGTCCAAAGTCTCTTTCCAGCTCTTTTTAAGCCCCTTTAGGTACTGGAAGGGGTTCTGATGTCTCCTCAGGGCCTTCTCCAGGCTGAAGAGCTCCATCTGAGCCTGTCTCCATAGCAGCCTTACGATCATCTTCCTGACCCTCCTCTGGACTCTATTAAACATTTCCACCTTCTTTTCATGTTGGGGACCCCAGGGTTGAATGCAGTACTCTAGGTGAGGTACCAGGAGAGCAGAGTGGAGGGGGGAGAATGACGTCCCTGGACCTGCTGATCCCACTTGGTTTGGATGTCACATCAGAGGCTGGGGAGGAAAGAAGCCTAAGGCGGCAGAACAGAGCCATCCAGGCTCAGGCAGCTGGCTGTGTTTCCAGTGCTGGAGTTCACAGGGTGCATCAGGAGCTGGGAGCACTTGCAGGTGCAGAGGCAGATGTTGGGTTGCTCATCGGTGGACCTGGCGTGCTTTGACTCTGAAAGAACAGCAGCACCTGAAGTCACGTTGCTTCGGAGCCGCTTGCAGAAAGCTGAAAGTACACTTTAGTAAAGAGTAACTGGTGAAATCTGCAGGTGGAAGGTTCTTTGGGCCCTCCAGGGCAGGCAGTGCCTGTGTGCTGGTGAGAGCCAGAGGCTGGAGCCACTTTGGTTTGGTAGCTGCTTCTGTCGAGAGCATCTCCTGAATGATCAGAATTTGGCCCTTGGTTACATTTAAAGAAATAAGTTGGTGACTGTATTCAAAGTATGCTGCAAAGCACTGCATTGATCAGAACATGAAATTTGGCAAAGCAGGATGAAACATTGTCCTTTCTCACCTGTGTCTGCTGCCTGGTGGTAGTTGGGAACTGCATGTGATCAGGCACACTCCTGGGGAGAGGCTCTGGGGGCACATCGGCCAGGGTGCATGGGAGCAGGACAGGATGGACGTGCTTGGCTGTGTCAGGGAAGGGAGGGGTGAAATGCAGGGTGAGCTCTGATTCTGTTTCTCCTTGTTTCTGCAAAGTGTTTCAGCTCTTTCCACCTACGTGCTGGTGGGCAGGCTGGTTACACGGGATGGAAAACTCTCTGTAGGAAATGCAGTTTCAGTTCAGACTGTTTTGGTCATTAGGGCTTGGAGCAGAACAGTCTGTGTGGTGATGTTTTACAGCATAGCTCTTGGTATTAAATAGCTTCTGTTTACACTTTGTTTATTAAGCTTTGGCTCAGTTTCTTTCTGTTTACCAGCAAGGGCCCTTTTCACCCTATTAAGTTTTAAAACGTAACTCCTACTCCTCATTTACATCACCTTACTTTGACTCCTGGTACTTGGTGTCTGGATTTAGTGTTTGATGGAAAAGCCAGGCCTGCAATACCCATTGGTCTCCTTGGTGTATCAACACAAGTCAGTTTTTGATTTATAAGAGTTCTTTCTGTTAATGGACAAATGAGGAATTATCTGCATAAGCATCCTCAGAGCAAAGCTGTGGTTGAGAGCTCTAACTGGGAAGAATCCCGTGTCAGTGTCTAACCAGCCTTTGTTGTATTGGCCGAAGTATTTTTTTTTTATATATAAAACAGAGTCAGTATCATCCTTTAGAGGCACTGTCACCATCTTCTGGCTTTGGCCACTGCGGTGTTTCAGCAAACTCAGCTCTGCAGCACAGGCACGTCCCCAGGCCTGGGCTCAGCTGTGCCTTTCCTGTTGGGATGTTATCCGTGGTGCACTCCATAGTTTTACAAAGGTCTTGCTATAAACCACCAGTTGTTATACTTAATCAAATAATCATAACAGATAATGTTATTTTATTTTCACATTGTTGCCCAACTAGAAAATACCAGAATTTTCAGTGGAACCTTTTATCCTCTGTGGTATTTCTGGTGTTTTTGGTGCCTCTCTGTGTGTCAGAGATAGGCTCTTTGCCCTTTTAGTGTTTGATCACCTTAGAAAACTTGTCTAGGTGATGTATCCTTTATTCCTTTCATGTGCAATAAATACCTTTCAGGTTTTTGTATCTTTGTGAACCTTGTGTTGAAATCTAAGGGAGAGGAAAGGGCTGCTGACCTGGAGTAAGTTTTTCCCATGTCACTGTCAGTGAGATCATACCACCATTCTCCGTTCATCTCATGGTTTTATTTTTTTAGCACACCACAATCAAGTATAGGAAGCCATGTAACAAGCCAAGAGTAAACAATGGGATGCTTTGTTTACTGTGTGAATAATCTTAGCTTCTCCATTTTAAATCTGATAATGCTAAGAATAATTATGGAAATTTATTTTGCATGTGTGTGATTAAATCTTGAACCAGATGCACCCGCACTTGTAGCTTTGCTGGGTGGAATATCTGCTTCTTTACAGTTGGTAGCTGTTATTTGTTAGAGCTCCCCTGACACAAGACAAAAGGAGAAAAACTTGGCACGTAACTAAATTTTAATTTGCTTTAATCTTTCCAAATCCTAAATTCTGACTGTTTTGTAGCACACACTGAGAGAAAGGGAGAGCGATACAGCCAAGGCTGGAAATATTTTGGAAATTCTATGAAATTTCCAAGGATTTCTTGGGACTCTTGCTGATGGTGTGTGTCCACCTATGCTGGAGGGATGGCCACAGCCTTTCCTGACCTTGCAGCCTGGTCCCTGGGGAAGCCACTGCCCTGGCCAGGCTGGGATGGGACCTGGCAGTCTGTCCTGTGTCCTGCCAACGTGGCCTCTGGGCACAGGAGCTCTGGTGGAGGAGAAGGGCAGGGGCTGAGTCATCAGCAGGGTGAGAAATAAAAACTTGAACCAATCCCCTTTACACGTATGTGAAAACCAATCCTCCTGCTTCCCAGCAGAACAGCACCCAAATGAGCAGGGAAGCACTTCTTGAAGCTTGTCCTTTGCTGAAATGAAGATATTTTTGTATATTTTTCGGAATGCCTAAGAATCTGCTGCTGGGAAATGCGTTGATCTCTAGAATTAGGACGGCAGACTTTAAAGACAAATGTTAGAATATACGGTCTGGGCTATAATTTCAGACTTTTTTTGGGTTTGTAAATATGCAGGACTTACATTTGGGGTTTGTCTGTCCTTATTTTACTTGTGTGTGTGTATATATATGTCTGATAGAATCAGGAATGGTGGTACATCCAAAGTCCCTGGGGAATGCTGTCTTTTACCACCATACTATCAATTTTTAAGTTTCCCAGTATCTCTGGATGTCTCCCCAAAACACAGGGGGAAGCTCTGTGAGTGTATGGGTATCTGCAGGAATGCTGGAGTTGTGTCAGCCCTGCTCAAATGCAGATAATCCTCCTAGTGTGGACCCAGTGCATTCCAATCAATGGTGGCAGGATTTTAAAGTCCAAGATCCACATTCTTTGCTCAGGGTACAGACATTGCAAACCTATTAGTCAGTGCTTTTAGTCTTTTTACAGTGTATTAGTGCAGCTATGGTTCTGAATTAGTAAGGCAATTGCAGTCAACTTTCTTAATCTGAAGTAATTACATTTGTTGACCAGAAGAATAATGAAATTATTCCATTATCCTTATTAAATTCCTTTACTCTTCATCACAGGCAAATATTTAATTTCCCATGCTTTTTGTTCTTTAATGTCTGTGATTCTGGTTCATGTTTGTTGTTCATGTAGGAGATGTGGATTGGGGATGGGGAGGAAGCACATTTCACTTAGAATCTTTGCAGGGATTTTATTATTATGCTTCCTATTTCTAATTTTGAAACAAATCTCAACTTGGATAAGTGACAATAACAAATTGACTTTAAATGGTAAAGAATGTAAATTGGATTGTTTGTTTTGCTAAATTTTGAATTGCACTTATTCCTACAATAAAAAAAAAATCATGTAGTGGTTGTTGAAAGCTGTATTGAATCAGCTGCTGATTTTGCTGTTATCAGATTTCTGGGGCTGGGTAGCTTTCACTCTTTGACAGTCTAACCCCTTCTATATTTAGCTATAATTTGTGTGATCAAATCTGTAAGAGTCTTCTTTGTTCCTTCTGCACCAGTGTTTTCTTGTGGTCACTGCTGTGGGGTGGGTTCTATGCCTGTGACATCAGCAGCTCATTTTCTGTTTCATGAATATTTTCATTAATAGAGGTTTGAAGAAGAGATGATATTAACAGAAATAAATTGCTGAGTTAGCTTTGTAATGAGAGCAGCACTGGCTTCAAAGCAAAAAGGAAAAAGCCCACTCAACCACATTAACCAGTGTGAGATTGTGTAACTGTGGACAAACCTCAAAGTGTGTAGACTGCCATCCAGTTTGTATCAGTAATAGTTGTTTAACAGTAAATCTAGAATCTGACTTAATATTTCAAATTATTTAGGACAAATATCCTAGAAACAAATAAACCTACACTATCATTTACTCATTTAAACACAAGACTTAAGTTTGATTTTTCCTTTCTTTGTGGATTAGAGAGCTTCAAATACTACTTAAAAAACCAAGCTACTCCTGGAGATGAGTGGGAGTTTTGTTGGGCTTTTTTTTCAGCGTTCAACAAAAGACTGGGTTCTGTCATAATTTGTGCAATTTAGTTTTTTATTAATGTACCCCATGTGTTAAAATGTAAAGTTGCAGGGTTCTGCACATGCTTTGTTTATAAGCTGGGTTTGATTACTGCTTATGACTTTTTGCCTTCTTGATTATATTATTAGCAACAGTTTTGATGAAGTGTTTTGTGATTTTTTTTTTTCTTGCTCCTGTGGTTTTTTAAGTTTGTTCCTCTTACTTCTGTTGGGAATGAGATGGGGGAACATTTGAGTGTAGATGGGTTGTCACAAGCAGTGCCTTCCTCTCTGGGTTGCTGTTAATTTTCTGTCAATATGCTCCATGTAGGAGATATTAAAAAATATTTCGTAGCACAGAACCACATTAACTCAGTGTGTATGGGGAGGATTGCAAAATACTCATCAGCAAGGTTTGTTTTTGCTTCTCCTGGCAAGTGAAGGGCCTCATGACCCTGCAGGTATGGAAGAAAGAACCTGTGCAGAAACCCTGGTGTAAGAGGGTTTTTGTCAGCAAAATATGTTCTGATTGTTATGTTATGGGAAGACTTTGGTATTGCCAGCCCTGGCCAAGCAAGAGCTTGCCATTTTTTTTTTTGCTCAAAGTACTTGGAATTTTTTTTTTTTTTTTTTGACCATACAGCTTTCAAGCAGAGTTTTATAAGTGACCATTTGGTCTCTATCTATCTGTATACTGTTTGTCCAAGCTTCACTTTTTAAGTGGTGTACATATTAAGCGGGGCTATACTGTGTTCTTTATAAGACTCCAGCCTGAAATTCCTAGAAACTCAGGGAGTTTTGGTTACCCTGCCTGCTGCTGCTGAGGGTGAGGCTCTTCAAATGCCATCTCGGCGAGGTCACTCCAGATGACCTCGGCGTAATGTGATAAAAGACTATTCTTGTCTCAGCAGACGATATTATCTCACCATAACATTTTTGAACATTTCTGGCTTGATTGTTCTGAATGTTGGAGCTGTGCCTGGAGAGGGGACTGAAACACAATGCCTGCCATTCTCAATTGTGTGAGCACTTGGGTTTGATGATGGGACTGTGGCAAGTACAGTGGGAGTGGGACATTAATTAGGCCCCTCCAGTCCAGTTCCCAGCACCTGTAGCCTTGAGACTTACTCTAGCTCAAAATGTGTTTAATTTCTAAACCAAGTATTTGTTTATGAGTGTCTCTGTGTAAGTATGTTCATACACTTTTACATAAAACAGGTACATAGATACCTATGTACAACTGTATGAAGATACATACATATATTCAAATATATACATATATTTGTATTTATAGATGGTCATTTTATCACCTGAAGAGGGTTACTCAGCTCTCCAAAGCCATTCCAGCCATGGCTCTCCTCTGAGTGGAAGTTTTTCTAATCCTTGGTGCAGGCATGGAAATGGCAAGCAAGTGCCATTGGGTGATTTGCCCACAGGACTTTCACCGAGGCCTCATTAAGGTTACTTAAGTTAGAAGTAATTTGCCTCCCTTGAGGGGAAAATTCTGATATTTGGAATGTTTATCAGTCATCTGCAAAACGGAATGAACATAATTGGCGGCTAATTGTTTGCAAGAACTGTGAAATACAATTACGAAGAGTTAAGCTGAAACCAATTGTGTTTATGAAATCTAGCATAAGAAACACTATATTAATCCTGCCTCAATACCAGGAAACGCAATTAGTGTAATTAAGACTATCATATTGTAATTTTCTTGGCGACTCCAGGCCTTGGCAGCCGCGTTGCCCTGCCAGGGCTGGAGCGGAGCGCGTTGCTGTCGGCTCCTTCTGCCGCCGCTGCCAGGGGAGCTCTGCAGTGGCTTTGTTTACCCCGCCGTGGGACGCAGGGGATGCGGCTGCTGCCGAGTGCAAGAACTGCACCAACTGCTGCGTTTGGGCTCGGCTGCGGGCACGGGGTCGTTTTGCAGGCTGTTGTCTGCGCCGGCTGCAGCTGCATCCGAAGGGAAGCGCAAGGTTTGGGCTCCTCAGTGGGTTCCTCCAGCTGGGATTTCACCCAAGGCGCTGCTTGGACTGGGTTTTCTGCCAGTCCTGCCCTGATGGCACACACCAAGCTCTGCCTCCATCCTGCGGCACTCTGGGGGTCCTGAGCCCTGTGTAGGAGGGGACAATTCCTCTGCAATTAGAGAGATGAGAATTGCAATTAGACTCTCGTTAGCATTGCGTGCTGTATCACGAGAAGCACGTAAATAAATAGCTTTGTCTATTTGGATTGAAGTAAACTTCAGCATGTTTAACTTAGGAGCAGCAGAGATATCTCCAGGCTGGTAACAATATGGGCCATCACTCTTAAATCAGCTTGAATATACATTGCTGATGGATTTGTTGTAGAATGTGCCCAGGTCAGGAAAAAATGAGTATGGTAACATGGTTGTTATTGTTGCAGTTTGTCTGTCGCTGCTGTGAATGCACGTAATTAAGGGATAATCAGTATAATGCCTACTTTGAGCTCTTCTTAATGGTTTAATTGCTTCTCTGAGTTAAATAAACACTTTATGCTTATTTTACAAATTTTTCCCTGGGGAGCATGTCACATGGAAGTGTACGTGCATGTATTTATTTTTGAAACATTAAGAATAATCGGTTATTTAATTAAGCTTCTCCTGAAGTTCTCTTTTGGGATATTCTGTGTTCTTATGAGCTGCTCTGATAACTAATGTGTCAGAATAGGCTGGGTAAGAGAGGTAATGAGTTTGTCAGTGGGAAAATGAATGTGCATGTTAATGTTACTATTCCAGAGTCATCTGCATGCCCATCCTTTGTGGACAGAAGTGCCTGTGTACATTTTTCTGTACTTTGTGAAATGCTTTAACAGTTTCAAGTGGCTGTGATGGCTGCAGAAGATGGCTGAGGACTGTCCCCAGGTTGTGTGAGGCTGAGCATATGCAGATGTAAGGTCTCCCTAGAAATTTCTCTTCTCTAGGTTGAACAAGAAAACTGTCCAATTATTTTGATCTCTTTTTTTCCTATTCATTTTCATTCTGTACATTTGTCTTTAAAAAGACACTTTATTTCACTGCCTGCCACATGGATCACATGTCCATTGGGACTGCCTGGAGTCTGCAGAAAATCTTACCTAGCTCTTCCTCCTACCGTGTGAAAGTCTTCGTGTCTTTGTAAAAGATCACCCACCCCAGAATACTTACAAGGCATATTCAGTATCTTTCTTTATTACCTGCATTTCTAGATCCTGTCTGCTCAGCCAGGGCACAGCTCACTTTGAGTATGACTGGAATTTGCTCCTTACAAAAGGCCAGAGCAGTGTGCAGCCTGGCAAGCAGGCTCCTCGGTGAGCTGGTGACCCTGTTCAGCAGTGACATTATTTAGCACAGGAATTGAATGTTTTCCTGATGGCTTCTCAGCCAAGGAGTCTTGGTTTACAAAATGCTTATGGGTACAGTGCAACTACTACATAAAGGGCTTCTTCCTTTCCTTCATACAGGGGAATTTAATATGTTTCCTTGAAATGGTTTGAACTCCTGAATTGATTGATACACTAAGTTAAGATCATGTTTAAACAATGCTGCTGTAACTGTCTTGTCACTTCTCTGGCAGTGAAGGTCTAGCTGTGGTCCCCGCTCCGTGGTGGTGGTGTAAATACCACACTGAACAGCCAACCTCACCCTATTTTGAAGCCAGTTATGTTGATAAACATCAGACTAAACTCTCTAACGGGGCTGTGAATGTTTGTGTGTGGGTGGTGCTGCTGTGCAGATCAGGAGTGTTTTTGTTTATGACCAGAAGGGTGTAAGGACAAACTTCATACTCTGCTGGGTCTTGGAGCAGTGAGTGGCTTTGGGTGAGCATGTGAGCAATGACAGAACTTGTAGTCGAGTTTTCCTCCTCCTCTTCACTCCAACAGCTTCTCTGGAAGTGGGGCTGAACTCTGCAGAAAGTGGGGGTGTGTTCAAAAGCTTTCCAGTTTATTTATTGATGCCTTGTCTTTATTTGCACTATGGCCTTTTATACGTTCAAATAACAGAAGCTTATATTTTCCTCAGGGTGAGTCTAAGACTGAAATTGTGCTGTTGACAAGCACAGCAAGTTGAATGAATTTCATCTTTAAGGCCAGCACAGATACTTGAGCAAATCAAATTTGGGTGCTCTGCTTTGATCATGTACACAAAAGAAATAGAGATCTATAAGCTGATAAATGGCATTTATCAACTGCTGCTCATTCACAGTTATTTCCATTCTTTATGCAGCCAGAAAAGCTTATGCACAAGATGGGTTAAGTGAATTAGGCAGTTATTTGAGCCAACTGCTAAGTCAGAAATAGAACTGTAGCTATTTTCTAAGCCCAGACTGTACAGTTGCAATATTCCTTCAACACTACTACCTCTCCTCTGCTTGCAACTTTTTAAACCCCTTGTTTCATCATTTTAGGAGCTGTGTGGCAAGAACCATTTTGAACATCCAATTTGGAGCATTATTTTTCTTGCTTTATTTTTACTTTTAAGATAGACGTGCCAGGCAGGCGTAGTGGTTAGTCTTATCCGCCTGCGTTTAGTGAGTTGCTAAAAGCAGTTTGTGCAAATGTCTGGGCAATTTTAAATTGAACTTTTTATAATTAAAAATGTAATGAGAGTCATTAAAGCAGCAGTGATTCTATTCTAAGTACAAATGCAGTTAGAGGCTGAAAAATTGCCTTTCAAGCCAGATAGCCCTTAAAAGCTGGCAGCATGCAGTGCTGCTGATAAGGAACACGGGGCTCTTTTTAAGCCCTGCCCGCTTCCACATGGGTTTTGCTGGTGTTTTCAAAAGTTTGTAGCAGAGGCTGCTCTCTCCACAGGTTTCCCACCCCTCTCAGTAAAAAGTGACTTGTGTACAAGTGTTTGGAGCTGACATTTCTGACTCCCTCTGGAGACAGCTGACGCTTCTCCCCCTTGAGACGTGCCTGGGAAACGTGGCCACAACAGTTGTGTGCTCAGTGGGGTGAGAGCACTGCCTGCCTTCAGGGGGGTCCAGAGACCCTCCAAATTCCTGAAAAAACAGTGGAGTAAATTTTCCCCCTTCAGAAGGCGTTTCAGAGCACATAAGTGAACTACATGCTCTGATTCATTGTCTTTTTGAAGAGTATTTTTGAGTAAAAGAGGGAAACTACATGCTGCAAGTCTGCGAGAGCGTTGGCCGAAGTAACATCCTCCAAAGATGATGTAAAGAATCATGCTCAAAATTTTAATTGTATTTTTCTGGACAGAGATGAAGTGAAAATAGTATTTTATTTTCTGCCCCTCTCTGATTTCTTTCTCTTCTGTATTCTACCTGCAAATTACTGTGTCTTCCAGTATGTCTAACCTATGTTCAAACCTTTCTTTTAATGGTATTTCAGATGCTGGATAACGGTTCTTTGGTCTTGCTGTGGATGTGTTGCTGCTTGTAAAGCTTTCAGTTCAGTAAAGTGTCTGCTCTGCGTTGTACTGCTCTGCAGTGCTTCTCTGCTTTGTGATTTTTGTGTTAGTGGAAGACGGTTTTTACTGGTAAAAATGGTGGTTGTTTTTGACTTTGGAAAAGTTGTGGTTTGATACAAATGACCCGACCTGATGGAGAGCTTCTGCTGAAAGACATGACCTCATGGTGTCCTCTCCACCCTTTGCATCATTTCCCACTATTTCCTTTGCATGGTGCTGGCATTTGCCTGACCCATTAGCCTGGTCAGGAAGGAAAAAATGATCTTCTGCCATTTAGTCTCAGCTCCCACAGTTCAGGAGCAAAAAAGAGGAGGAGGTCAGGAGGAGGAAGAAATGAGAGGGATACTTCCACTTTAGTAGCATTAGCTCACAAACCTATTTATCCAGTCACTAATTATGAACCCTGGTAGGAAAATGATGAACTAATGTGAATTAGGAACATGAGCTGCATTTTACAGGGGTTTGAATACAAGAAAGCCTCTTGCTGAATTATTTTTTCAGTTCACTGATGGTTTTAAGTGCCTGCTTTGCACTGCTTGTTGTGTGTGTGTGCCACAGGCTTTGGGAGGCCGTGGGACATCATCACATGGGCCCCCCAGAAAAGAGTCTGGGACCCTCTCGTCTGCAAGACCCTTTTTATTGTTTGTTCTGCATATGCTCTTGCTGTGGGGCTTTTGAAACCCAGCCCATAAAGAAACCATCCATTGCACTTGGGTCACCTCAGGCTTCTTTCTGCTGTGAACTAGAACTGATCATCTGCTGACCTGCCCAGAAAGAAATGGAAAATGCAGATGCCTGAGGGGCACTTGAGCTGAGGAGGTGCTGGGCAGTCAGATGTCACTTCAGTCCTGCGGAGATCTGCTGGCAGGACTGTGCTTTTTCTTTGAGTTATCTGGGAACCATTTGATTTATTTTCAAGGAAAATTGCAGACACTTGTTGGGGATCAGTAAATTGTGAGGGGTGCACAAAGGTCCCTCCTCCTCCCTGGTCCTCTGCTTAGGAACTCTTTCACTAAAGGATGCTGTGTGGAAAGGAAATCTTTCCCTGATTTCAGAGCAATATAAATTCTATGTTCAGAGCAATATAAATTCTTCAGTTCAGAAACAGTGGCCTCTCTCCCTGTTGTTTGTCTCATTCTTCTGTCCAATTACCAGGGGAATTACAATGTCTTTTGGGCTTGAGAGCTTGGCACATCTTACTTCAAATTCAGATGAGGAATGCCAATTTGCCCTGCTCTAGATCTTCCTGCCTCGCTTGCAACTTGATCTACGTGTTTTGTACTTTGTTGTGTCAGTGCATCCATTCTACAGGGGGCACTTGGGACTTCTGTACCTGCAGCATTTTTCCACACTAGAAGTCAGCTTTGGCAGCTTTAACTGAGAGAGCACATCTTGGGCTAAAGCATATGACAGGCATCCTGCCCCGCCAGTGTGCCCCTGTAGCTTCACAGGCTGACCACAGCTGAGGGTCTGGAGACCATAAATCTGCCTTTTTCTTGGTCCCTGCATGAGGCATAGGAGCAACTGAATTGGTGCTTAAGTATAAACACATGTACTATCTGTGCAGGTAGTGGATTTTACCCAAGAGCTTTGTAAAAGTGGAAATTTGTCCACTGGATGTTTTATTAAATTTATTACATGTCGACTATTTGTCCTTGAATGAGAGCGTCTCAAAAACACTCATCCAAATAGGTTTGCGTATCTGGGAATTAATTTTCCTTTCCATCTGGCTGTTTCCCCATTTCCTTTTTGAAGTTTTTGCTACTGCCTGACAACTGGAAACCTTGTTGGCCTTTAAGTGTCTTCTTAAAACTGTGGGGTGGCTTTTTTGTGTTTTTTCTTAGTATAAAATATCACCATCAGCTTCATTCTGCCATTGCACATGCTTTCCTATCCTGTTAGCCATTGTGCTGTATCTGCTGGAAGCGGGGGGTTTTGTTACCTGTAGACAAAGAGAGGCTCCTTCGAGGTGTCCGCCAGCAGCGGGACCCAGCTCCCCACCTGGCCTTGCACACAAAGGGGCTCTGTCCTCAGGTTTGTCTGTAGCTGCACAGAGTCTGAAAGATGAGCTCTGTGGGGAAAACTGACACAAATTCCGTGTTTGCATTGCAAGCCCGGGGCTTCAAAGGGGAGCAGTGCTGCACCTGTAGCCTGATTTAAGACATTATTGTAATAGTTACTATCTCAGTAGACATAGGACTTAATATTTTGTGTTTGAAATGACTTTGTAAGAGGGAATGTATTTGGTGTAATGTCAGTCTCAGATGTGACTAGAGGGTCGTAAGCAAAAACTAACCTTGAGCACTGGGATGTTCCTTTGACTTCCAGTAGTCTGTGAGCAGTGATAGTCATTTACTTATTTCCATTCAGGGATTTATCAAGGGGAGGAGGATGATCATATTTTCCTTTACTTAAGCCTTAAGTTGAAGCATGAGGTGGTGATAACTTGTCAGGCTCTCGTGTTTATGCTAAAACCTTGGTCAGCACTACTCTTGCTCTCAGCCAAGGCTGAAGAGACACTTGGTGCATTTCTGTGTTACCAGTGGGCAGTTGCCCTAATGCCAGAATACATTGTGATTTCCAGTGAAAAATACATACATGGCAGGGAGAAAGGATTTATTTTGACGTTCCTTGGAGCATAAACAGCTGCACTCAACATTTTTTTTTTTTTTAAATTTTAAAAGCACAGTGGCATCTCCCTCGATAATCAGAATTACAGCCGAGCATGAACAGCAGGGCATAGTTCCGTGCGGAGTCACTTAGCGAAGTGTTGCAACACAGATAATCCGATGTGAAACAGCTGTATTCATTACTAATAGAGCAATCTGACAAAACACCAACATGGCTTTTTCCCACAATAACAGATGTGTGGAGCAGGCTGCCACCCCCTCCCCAGATTGCCAGCATCTGTGCGTCGTGTCATGCTCCGAGGTGCGGCGTGGCCGCGGCGCCTGCCAGAGGGGATGCGTTTATTTCATCCGTCCGATGGAATAGTTACGCTGTGACTAATCGGGATCCATGGGCTGGAAAATTTTAACGACTTGGAAGAAAATCTTTCTGCCTTGTTATTACTTATTACTTAATAATAATGTTTTGTGGATGCAAATGTATTGTAGCTTCCCAACACACCCCAAGCACATCTGAATGTCTTTCTTTTCTTCTTTTCTGTCAGCTGTTCAACAGGCAGTGAAGGACTTGTAGTTCACTATACACCTCTCAGGTTCTCCCTGAGATCAGTGGAGCTGTTGCTTAGCTTGCAGATGGGAAAATACATATTATAGCCAAATAACGTGAGGTTGTGGACGGTGAGAGTTCATTTCCCTTCCTTCTCTGCCTATGTAAGTCAATTTGTTTATTCCATGTTTAAGTTCTCAGTAGAAGCACCTGTGATCACAGTTACTTGTTTACAATTAAGCTGCTGTATCATAGGGGCCACCTAAACATACTAAATAGAATCAGAAAGCTTGTTGCCTTTGGGAGGTCGTTGGTCTCTGGAGTAAGAGGAAGGGAGGAGGGAGAGCAGCAGGGACTGTGCGGGGAGCTGGGGAAGACACGTGGCTTCAGACAGTTCAGAAATAGAGCTTTGATTTATTTCTGTTATTTGTTAAAAATATCAAACAGTCCTCCTTGTTGAAATGCAAGGTATTGAATAGCAGAAAGTGATCACAGTTACTTTTTTTAGAAGATAGGATACTTTTCTCTGCACATCAAAGCAGAGATGACAATTCCATTTCCCATGTCCCTGCAGAAATGTTTTCTTTCATCTGACTAACATGCTGAGAGTTGCCCAATTTCTCAGATTTTTGGGTTTTGCAGAGATTTCTCAGATATTTTGTCTCCATGTCTTAGAAGCAAATAATTTCAAAACCCTGTTTTTGTATTAGCCTACCAATAGTTGTCAGTAAGTGTTTCACTGGAAAGAAATGAAGAGCACAGAATGTGAGAAATCCGAAGAATCTGAGAAATCCCATGGAAGCCGAAAATGAAATAACTGTGAGACAGTTTTACTTCATGCACACTTGTTAGTCTGATGAATGTGATCAAAGAGTTTTCAGTGTTTCATGTAACTCCAGGAACATTTTGGGGGTGGATCCAGCACCTTGGTGCCCTCCATAAGGGGAAGGGCATCCCAAGGGGTGCGTTGGACAATCAGAGACATGGACAAAGGGTGTTCATGGGCACTTCAGCATCTGAAAATTTGGTGGGATGGATCTGGATTAAGGCCTTTACAAAGAGTTGGTTTGTGGTGGAGATGCTCAGTCCTTGCTCCTTTGGCACAAACTGGGGAGCACAGACAGGAGGAGGTGCAGCTGCTGCTCTAGAAATAGGCACTTCCTTTTCTGGGGAGGCAAAGATGTGCTTGTCATACTCCCATCAATTAAACACAATACAGTTAAGGTATAAAGCAAGTTTCTTTCACTTGCTGATAATTTTGGGGGTCTTTGGTAGCATGTGGTTTTTACAAAAAGAAAGCTCTCTCTTAGTAACTTGTAAAATCTTGAGAGTGCAAAACAGAGGAAAACCGAAGAGCTCTCCAGTGTGGACTTTTCGGGCAGCCCAGCTCTTGCTGAAACGCACATATTTGTGTACAAAGGCAGCAGTTTTAGTCAAACACAGCACATGGGGACAGTGCTGGTGGGATGCTGGGGCATGCCAGGGCTGAGTGCTGCCGTGGCTCAGGGAGATGAGCAGGACAATAGCCAGGCAGAGCCCTCAGCAGATCAAACACGGTGCCTGCTTTCATCGCAGCAGCCGAGATCACTATCCTTAGCCAGACATGCCCTTGGCACAGGAATGCAAAAACCCTTGTCACAAGGGAGGCTGAAAGAAACTGTCTTTCAGCATGGTCATTTTTCCCTCACCTCGAGCTTTTTCAGCAGATGTTAATAAAGCTTTAATAATGCAAATATTTGTTAATAAAAAAAATCCCTAACTTGATACTTGGAAGCAAAATGATGTGAAAATATTTTTCTGGTTATTCCTGCTTGCAGGTTTTATAATGTAAATTATTTTTTAGTGTTCAGGTTGCCAGGATAGCTCACCGCATTCCTTCAGTGATGTGGCAAAAATGTGTCCTTCAAACTTGTTAACCAACCCTAGGCTTCATAAACACCACTGGAGAGACAAAAGTAGTTGTTTCAAAACAGGACAATATCAAACAACCCATTCATTTTAAAGTTAGCTGGAGAAAGTAGGGAATGCCTGCAGGTGGTCTTTCATGTTTTGGTTTAGAGACCTGTTTTCAACAGAGTCAGCTGGACCAGCCATCGTGGTAAATCCATACTGCAGGTGATGTCCTGTGCCCACTGAGGTGCTGGGATTAACACATTTCTGTTAGAGCTCCTTCCTCCACAGTGTTGTCAACATTTCAAATGTATACAAAATTTTAGTGGGAGTGTGTGTGCAGCTGGAAAGCAACATCTGTGGTGCTCTAGTGTTTTCTTCTGATGTCCAGCTGATGCAAATAAATGCATAGCTATGGTTGTTGTACTGTTGACTTATTATCCATGGGAGTCCTCGGAAGTTGAAGGCTTTCTTTTTCTTTAAAAGCATAGCTGTCTCTAGCATATGCTTTTTTAAACTTTGTTTAGGGTTTTGTCTAGTGTCTGTGTTTTGTTTCAGCTTTCTAATAAGATTATTTAAATTTGACATCCTAACTGTTCTAGGACAATGTTTTTAGAACAAACCCTGAAAAGTTTAACGTATACAGACGTGAACCACAAAATCCGTATTTTGCTTTATTATTCTGCCAAATGTTATGTGCATTTCCTTTTAAAGTATAAGAATTCAAACAGTAACAGTTGCTTGACTTGGAGTATAAACTGGTAATGAGATTGTTAATTACACAATGATATTAAAAGTAAGGAAGTTAGACTGGAGCAATTAACTCCTTTATTTATTTGTCTGGTGTTTTCTTGTGTTAAGGATGTGGGGTTCCTTAAATAAACCTCTGAAACTCTGAAACTCTTCTTTCAAAGTCAGATTGGTTTCTACAACTCCTTCACGTCATCTTGAG
The DNA here is from genome assembly GCA_013398055.1 of Ifrita kowaldi. Taxonomy (NCBI): domain Eukaryota; kingdom Metazoa; phylum Chordata; class Aves; order Passeriformes; family Cinclosomatidae; genus Ifrita; species Ifrita kowaldi. Next base: position 134,496 of record VZRS01012040.1, on the reverse strand, counting down.
TCTATAAGCTGCTAATGGATCATGATCTGTATCTCTGATTGGTTCAAAATACAAAGTAGAATATTGAAATTCATGTTTATAGATTTGTGCAAGTATTAAAAATCAAGGACTGTGGTTTGCATTGAAGGAAAAATGCATCTGTTAAGTCCAACATCAGAATACCAGACATTCATTTAACATTTGTGGGTTTGTTTACACCTTTGATTTTCCTTTTCCTTCAGCAGCTTGTTATAACCTTAAAAAATGAAAAAATTTATATCTGTGTGCCAACAAATACTTTGTTAGAGACTGACCTAAATCATTAGACCAAAGGAGTAGAAAAGGAACTTGTTGGCAGAGCTGCTCAGTTTGTCTTGTTGGTTCAGGATTTCTTGTGTTTTGTGAGGGAAAGCTGAAAAGAGAGAATGTAGCAACACTTGTAGTGTTTTTCATGCAGTATGTGGGGCTGGATGAGCATGCCACAAGGTCAGTTACATACTACTGTATACATAGTATAAAATATATAAAATACTTTAATTGTACTGAACTAGTCTGTGTAACAGCCTTGCAAGAGATTGTGGGGTGAGAGCTCCATTTATCTTTAATAATGCAGGAAATGGATGTTGTGTTAAGACCGTGGAATGGTTTTGGGTTGGAATGGACCTTAAAGATCATCCAGTTCCAACCCCTGCCGTGGGCAGGGAAATATTCCACTATCCCAGGTTGCTCCAAGCCCCGTCCAACCTGACCTTGGACACTTCCAGGGATGGGGCAGCCACAGCTTCTCTGGGCTGTTGCAGTGCCTCACCACCCAGTAAAGGTGCTACGTAATGTCTAAGTCAAGAGAAAAGTATCTTTCTATTACACAATTTTATGTACATACCATAGCATATTATATATTATGCTAATGGTGATTTCAGTGTCATAGACCGTAATCACTGCATCTAAAAAACACCACTTGTTTGCTTAGACTTGTGTGAAGTGGTTTTGATACCTATGGGGATTCACCCTCCTGGTGAAGGGGAAAGAGCAAATTTTTATACCCTTTATTTGTAGAAGTAAGGGATTTACAAACATTAGTTGTGTATTAAACGGTTCTGTCTTCAGCCATCAGTTCAGTTGAATGAGAAGTTGATTCATGTGCAAGCTCTTTGATACTCAGTAATAATAGTCAGCCTTCTATAATAAAAATTTACAAATAGTACTAAAAGTGTTAAGGCTTCTTCTCCACTTCCTTTGTTTGTTAATGCTGTGAATTTTCAGTCTTCCAACCTGCTTCCAACCTCAGGCTGTTGGCTGAGTTTTGCCACAGCGCTGTGTGGAATTGTGTTCCCACTTTCCAGTCTCCTTGGGTGAGTAGTGAAAATTAAGGGTATCAGTTCATCTGTGTGAGCGCTGGGGAGGCTGTTTATAAAATTCTTAGCAACTTTCTGTGTCTGCTTAGGGCGACTCCAAAAATAGCACATCCTGCCTGTGTGCCAGTGGAACCACTTGCCTGTCTGTGCCCTGGCAGTGTAGGAGATGCTGCAGACTGCTTGAAATTGGTCTGTGTAGCTCCTCTTTTGTGAGCTCAGGAAATCAAACATGAAACTGTGCCTTAGCTGCACCTGTTTCACGGGGTGTGTTGTCTGGAATGACATATTGCAGAGGTATCTCGGCAGGCGGGTTCGCATTACCTGAAATCCAAGCTGAGTATTAGATACTGCAAGACAAGCCAGGTTAAAGTATAATTTTAGCTGCTGCTGTAACAGTGAGTGACCCAGAAAGACTTTCCAAAATCTCACACTCTTGGTGCTTTTCCATGTTGTCTTTGTAATCCTGCATGTAGCATTTTCTGGTTAGCTTTCATTTCTCTTGTCGTGGTTTTGATTTTGGGACAGTGCTTTTAAGTTTTTTCTATCTGCACATAGTATGGAATATGTAGATTGCCATGAAAATAATGTCATGTTAATTTAAAGGGAGCTTGAACACCTATTGAACTCAGATTTCTGAGACTTCAGGTTTTTCTCTTCCATTAAACACCTCTCTGTGTAAGTAATAATGTGCAAAATACAATGTATTGTGCCTTAGAGCAGCTTGAGTATATGGATTATTTTGGTAAACCACACTTGCAGACAGTTCATGCCAAATGCAAACTGGGACCAGTCTATTTCCACTGCTCTCCAGTTAGACATCACACCCACTGGCTGCCTCAGCTGGGATTGCAGAGCACTGGGGTCTGTACTGGTTGTCTGTAGGTCCGGCTGTGGCTGAGAAGGCCAAAATTAACATCTCCACCTAGGACTGATGAGAGAATTGATGAAAATCAGCAGTTTCTGGTTCTCCACAAGACTGTCAACGTAGTATAGCTGTATGGGAGCTTCACTTGTGCCCAGAGCACCCCCTCCTGTGGTTTTTCTCTTATAATTTGCTCTGTGTCTCACAGACCTTTTAAATATAATTTAGAGACAGGAAGTGTTTTGTCTGGTGTGATATTTGGGCACTAATCTCGAGGAGTGAGGGCTTGTGTGCAACATGGGTGTGAGGTTATGGAGCTCTTGGCCCCTCCTGGCACGAGAGGGAAAATATTTCACTTTCCAAGGGTACAATCAAATAACTTGCAGAAAAAGGTACCACCTTCCTTCTTCCTGGGAGCAGTTCTGTCGTGACTGAGCCAACTTTATTCAAGAAAATAGGTGAAATTGGTGCAGCTGGTAGTTGATCAGAGATAATGCTCTGCCACAGCAAGAAAGTCAATGGCACAAAAACTGCTCCTGGTTTCTCTTCCCAGTTGGGTCACTGGTCACAGTGGAAAACAAGATACATGGAGTCTTTTCCCCCAGTTAATAGCAGTTGTGAGAATTAGTGCACACTCAAGCTTTTATGAATACAGCAGACCTTTCCACTTCATGTGCTCTTGTTATTTTGCTGTGAAATGGAATCTGTTGATTGCAAAACCTTTCAGACCATCCTCATTTCACAATGCTTTATCTCCACGGCCACATATCATTATTCTTGCAGTTACTTTTGCCCTGATGCAGAAATGATAGTGCTCAAGCATCTGAGGAATTCTAAACATGGAGTGGGGACAGCTCCTAGGAAGTGCACTCTTGCCATGATTTTCTGTAAAAGCAAAAATTCCTTAGGTATGTACAGAATTGTCATAATAATTTGCATAAAATCTCTACTGAATTCTAAAATCAGCTTTTAAAATAAGTGCAGAAATACCCTTTTATTTACCAAAGAGATGAGGTGTTTGGTAACCAATCTGCAATTGCAAAAGGGCACTGAAGTGAGGCTGCTGAATATTTAATTTGCTTAATGTACAACTGCCACTGTTAATAGCTTTGACACAACTAAAAGCTTTGCTCATTCAAAAGGCAACAATTAATAAACAAGATTAATTTTAAAATTAATTATTTATTTACCACAGGAAAAGCCTTTTGTTCTTTTAAAAAAATAGGTAGATAATTTTCTCCTTGGTGGGTATATGCAAAAGTAAGTGGGCGTCTTCAAAAGGTGTTTGCATAAATATTCCCATTTTTATGAAGTAAAAGTGATTTAATATAAAATGGATTTAGGGGAATAATTTAGGTTTAAATTATTTTCCTATATGAAAACACATTTATGTATTCTTTGGTTCCACTTGCAGGAAGAGTACTGTTGAGGAGGAGAGGGCTGAAAATTCAGCTGGCTTTGTTATTTGGGGTGTTTTTTAATGTTTGAAAAAAGCATCATCAGTTCTAACTACTTTTTGCGGGCAGGTCCTTGGGTGATTTTACTGTTTGTTTGCCTTTCTCCCCCTCCAAAGATGCCTTTCCCAGGGCCCTGTGGCAGGATGGAGACATCCCCCAGCCCTGCTGTAAAACAGCACCTGGGGGATTTTCAGCCCTGGTGTTTTGCCCTTTGCAGGTAGCTTAGTCGCAGAGATGACTCCGACATCCAGCAGCTCCTGGGATTTGCCTGTCCTCCCTTGTCGTGCTTTACCAGGTTGCTTTGGAAATCTTCCTGCTGCTGCATGTGCAGGATTTTGGCAAATCACTCACTCTGTCCCGTGTCTCAGGAACACCAGGAAACCTAACAGAAGGGTTTTGTGAGAGCTTGAATATTTTTGACATGTGTTAAGTATTCTTGCTGAGCAAAGTAACCGTCCTTTACTGGGGCTCTCCCAGCTAGGATATAGGGGTGCACATGGATAGCACTGGTTAGTGCTAACCCAGGATAAACAACTCTTGGTAACTTCATACGTTTTATGACTAAAAAAAAATGATGTTCCCTTTTACAACAGCACTCTGCTGGAACTTCTGCTTAACAAAACCAAAAATCATCATCTTGTGCCCAGTCAGAGACACAAGACAGGATAATCTCGAACTTGGAGAAACTGCTGATCAAAGACTCATTTCCAAATTTGTTTGAGCTGCACTTGTCTCGTGACACTTGAGCAGGGGGTTGGTTTGTTGGAGTGACTGGAAGTCTGAATGCCTGGTTTATTTAGTAACCACTGACCCAGTAAACGTTCCTAGCAGCCAAATGAAGCGGATGCCTCTTCTGGTGCAGCCTGTGAGTGCAGGGGGAACCTTGTACCACTGGGGTGGGAATGTTTTCTTTGGAGTAGAAGATGCCTCAGTGCAGTCAGAACACTTTCTAAGACCGGAGGAGGTTTTTTGTTTTTTAGATGCTGCAATCACTTAGAGTACCTCTTCTCCTAAAGTTAAGAGACCTCACAGAATTATCCTGGAAGTAAATTTTGAGGAGTTTAGGTTGATGGTTATTAATGCATTAGTCCACCAGGACGAGCTTGTACTGCTTGTGTTGGAATCATTTCCAAGCGTTAAGAAACTTGGGTGTAGAAAAATGCATCTTTATATACAGGAGTAATTGAACGAATGTTATCGGGATCAGTCTCAAGGTGGGTGATTTCTCACGTATTTAGTGCCGAACTCTTAAACCCTCTGGGTCTTCTTAGAGAAGTCTCTACTCCATCATGTGAAATCCTATTTGTATTGTAGTGCATAACATTTAAGTACCACATTCATGCTCTAGTGCAGACTTTTTTTGGCTCATCCAGTTGTTGAGGACCTCAATAACCGGTGAAGTGTTTCTGGGGAACGAGAAATATTTGTGCGAAGATGACGGAGAAAATCCCCTTCTTTTAGTGGTTGCAGAAGTGACTCTTAGCAAAGCCCACTCCTCCCCAGTCCTGCAGGATGGTTTCTCACTGTGTTCCTGAGCTGTGAGTGCTCCAGTGATGCTCGGGCAGAAGAGGATGGACACAGCTGCAGCACGGACAGGGCTCCTGCATGGAGGTTTTCAGCCTGTGCCACATGGGTCCCACTCCTGGTGGTGTTCTCCTGCCATCTGCACACTGTTCCTGGCTATCAGCTGTTATTTGTTAAGAGCTTTTTTTATCATTTGGACCCTATTTGTTACTGAAGTTGGTACATAGCAAAACATGCCCTGTAAGATTAATTTTGATAGTTTTATAATACAAATTCCTTCAACATCAATAGAGTTGTGCCTGATTTACTGCAGTGTGGCCAGTCCCCAGATGGTAGAGCATGGTTCCCTAAAGCCCTGAAATTATCTGATTATAATGATTTTAATGCTGATCATGAGTAGCAGTGGTACAAAGTATCCAGCTATACTTTAGAGAGCTTAAAAAGATCTTTCTTAATAGGCTTTCTTAACGGCAGTCTTAAAATTAAATAAAGGAAAAACAATTTCGCTGTTCAAAGATGAATGCAGGCTGGGTAATTTTTTATCCAGTGGACTTCATTAAATAACCGTGTGCTGTTTGATCATATCAACAGTGACCTGCCAGATTTAGAAGCTCTTGCTAATGTCAGGAGTATTTAGAAGCAATGCTTTCAGGAGAAAAGTTGCTTTGTCCACACTGTTTACCCTACATCAGTGGAAAACTGAGAAGATAGCAGGATTAAAGTTCCAAAAATGAAATGTCTCAAAGATTCTTAGACTTCCCTTGGATCTCTGGCGCATTCCTGTCTTTTTGTATTAGTAATTCACACAGTATTAGTAAGTGTTGAAACAAATTGTGGCAGAAGAAATTTCCAGGTGTTTTCTACCTGATATTCCTCACATTCTTTTCATGCCTGGTGGGTTCATAAGGAACTGGCTGCCATGGAGTAATTAACAGACCGTAACTCACTTAACAGACATGAGTAGAAACCTTGTATTGTGTAAACTTTCCTCATTATTATGGTACATTTCATGCTGTTTGCATGTCTTTGTTTTTTCATTCTTGTATTTTTAAAAAGCCTCTGCAGATAGCACTTTCCAGGCCTTTATACAGCATTAAAGCTTTTTCCTGCAGAATTAAATCATAGAATTATTTAGGTTAGGTGGATCTCCAAAGGCCATCCACAAAGCCAAACAGAGCAGGTTGCTCAGGGACTTCTCCAGCTGAGTCTTGAACATCTCCAAGGATGGGGACTACACAGCCTCTTTGGGCAACCTATCATTTGATCCCCCTCATTGTGAGTGAATTAAAAAAAAAAGAAAAAAGTCCTCATTATATGTGATTGTAATTTCATGTGTTTTGTCTGTTGCCTCTCATCATAGTGCCGTGCACTTTGGAAGAGTCTGGTTCCATCTACTCCCTCTCCTCAGTAGTAATGGGTTTTCCTTTAGTTACAAAAGCTATTTTCTCCATCTGGACAAAAGCAGAATTGGTAGTTAAACCCTGGGCTGTATTTCCTTGAAGACCTTTCTGAAGTTACACATCACAAATTCCCAGCTTGGTGTTTTGAAGGTGGGGGTTGGGATGTGGGTGGTTTTCCATTCTGGTTACATCTGATCTGCTTCTGTCCATAAATATTCAACAATTCCATTCAAGAATATTGTAAAATGCTTTCCACTTAGCAGCACTGTGCATTTTCTGTTCTCAAACTTTTAATTTGGCAGGTCAGATTCAGACACCTACCCAGAATTTTCGGCAAGCCTGCAGAGTAAATTAAGGTGTAATGACCTGGCAGAAGCTCCTGCTGTGTTCTGCTGGGGCATCTGTGCAGTGCCAGTTGCATTTGGTAACTGATGGGTTCTCTGTGTTGTTCTGCCCCATGGACACTGGTATTCTGTGTTGTTAAAACTGAAAGGTGAATTGGAGGAAAGTTTCCAAAACTTCACCAAAGATCATGGGCTTTTCAAGAGCGTGCTCTTCTTTTAACCAAATGGAGTTCATTTATTGTTTACACCTCAAAGATGGGGTGGAGTTCAGCCCCACGTGCCACCTGACAATACTGGAATGATAAAATTAATCCAAAAAAACTTGGATGGATGCTTCAGTGCCTCTGTGCAAAGAGAGCTTGTGGACTTCTCCATTTAATGCCGTATTTCTAGCACTCCGTGTTTTTAAGCTACACGCAGTACATGTAATTCCATACTTGTGAGATAGTGTGTGTGCCTTTGTGGGTCGGTCAGGTTTCTAAAGTCTGAGAATTACATGTGTTCAGGATCTTGCTGGATCAAACTAATTGTATGTATTTATGTAAGTGATTGACAGGCTCACTTAGCGTGCTAAAAATAATGAGGCTCCCTCAATTTATTCAGCAGGAAACTTGATATTCCTTTTCAAAAGAAGGGCAATGCTGTTGTTTAAAAAAGAAATGTGATGGCATGTTATTACTTGTGGATATGTTGTTATAAGTCTGAGTCGTGAGGCTTGCAACAGCTTTCAGTAGATCACGTACCTTCTCGTGCCTGAATAAAGGTAGATGTGCTGCCTTGGGTTCTGTGTTGGAATTCCCCCAAATAGATTTCATCTCGTAATTTCAAACAATTTGTGGTATCTTCTTTTGAATATTGTTTTGCATTGTTCATTGTTAAACCACTCCTGCCTTCAAACCCAGAGCCTGTTTCATCTCAGTGGCAGATTGTCACCTGGGCTGCATGTCATTTGGTGGCCATGTTCCTGTGGTAAAGGAGATGGTTTCCTTCCCTACCCTCTTCTTTTGGGGAGTACTGCATATTTTAGGTTTCTGAGCAGTTTTTGGAAACAGTTGTTTTTGAGATGGGGAAGAACATGACTGATTTTAGAGTGTCTTTTTTTAGCCTGGCACATGGTTTCTAGTCTTCAGAGATGAGGAGGAACAGGCAGAGTTGAATCCCATACTGAAGTAAGGCTTCAGGTCTAATAACTTGGTATCTGCATGGCCAAGAAATGATCACTTGGTGCTGTCAGACTTGTTTTCTTTCATGTGTAACTTATTTCTTAGCTGAAGTGCAGTAGCATCTAAATGCAGAGGATGGATAATTTAGGTGTTGGCATTTGTGTCTTAATGCCTGGATTTGCCCTGGAGTAAATTCTCAGGTGTGTTAATCGAGGCTCAGTGCCTGGCCTAATTTAACATTTGAAAAAGAGGGGAGTAAAATGGGCTGGAAAAAGATGGCAGGAAGAGAGGAACTAGGTAACCTTGCCTGTGAGGCAGGCTATTCATGTAGAATAATCTGGAGTTTTTTTTCCCCCCTACCTTTTCCCTGTTTCTGTGTAGTAGCCTGATGATAAAGGGCTTTTCCCAGAGTTATTTTCTGTTTGAGTTTAATGTCAGTGTGGAGATTAAAGATGTTTGTTTTCCATTGGCTTAGTAAGTCTAAATCCAGCCTTTGAAGTCAGGTCATTTGAGATTCTTTAGATGAAAAATCAACTCTTTATTTGGTAATCTACCCAACACCCTCAGATTTCAAGCTTAAATAAAATGCTGCCTCTGCTACAAATGATGTCAGTATTGCCTGAGGTTTGTTTGAGCAGAAAGCTGAAGTCAGCTTGAACAAAACTTGGCAAAAGTGGGATGTTTTATTCATGTGGATGATTTGAATAATGTCCCAGAGTTTCCATGGTATAATTTTGTTGCACTTAATGTTTAAAGTGATCCCTGTCCCCTTCATTTAGGGAAAGCCCTTTGGTTGGGATTCATGTTTAGGCTTATGGTGAGTGGTGTATTATTGCAGTGTAAATACAGACTTTTTCCATACGTACAAGCTCTCCTAATGTTTATGGAGCTCTGCTGAGGGCTGCAGGGCAGTACCTGAGAGACGTGGTGCTGCCAGCCTTGGAAGCTGGGATGCAAATGAAAAAAACATCCCATGAGCTTCAGGGTTCCCACTTACCCTTTTTCTCCTGCTTCTCTTTTGCACGATGCCTTTTGAAGCTTTGGAGGAGGAATTTACCCCTCTTCACTGAATGTGTCAAGGAGCTCATGGGAAGGTTATTCTTGAACTGGGGTGTATCAGAGTAGAAAACTGCTCCTGGTTTTACTCTGTTCTTCTCCCTTCCTAAAATCCCAGCAACACACAAACCAAAAAACCCGCCTCCAGCCCAGCTACTGACTGTACTGGGGACAAGCATCAGATTCAGAACAGGAGGTGGGATTGTGGTGATGCAATGCCCCTTTGTATCATTAGTATGTTCAAACAGGGCTGTTCTCATGGATTTTTGTAGTTTTGAGGTTTTTCTTCTGTGAATCTGCCCCTCCATGAATCTATTTGAAGCAGGACGTTTGATGAAGTGTGTAGAAGTTGCGGGTCTCTCCGTTAGGGCTGAGTTTATGAATTCCACAAGTTCAAAATAGCAATAGTTAAGATGGAGCACACGTCAGGCAGAGAAAAGCTAATTACTTCCATTGATTGCTTGGAGGCCTGGTGCCGTATGTCAGAGTCTCTTTGTATTGCAGAGACTTCTCAGCTTCCTGAGGCAGGAGCTGATGTTACAACCACAGATGGGGGTGAAGCCCTCGCTCATTCCTGCCAGGATGCAGCGAGGTGGGGCAGGGGGGAAGGAGTGCAGGCATGAACCTGCAATTCCCCTGCCCTCACCCCTGCCAGAATGGGTGACAGGAGGCTGGCGAGGGTGTGTGAACATCTCTGTGCCCTCCTGAAAGGCAGGTGTGATCGGGAGAGGCAGAAGCTCTCCGTGCATTTCTGGGGAAGGCTCCCACTGCTGGCTGCTGATGCTGGATAAAAGCAGCAGTTTGCTGTTCCTTGGCCAAGGGTGTGTTTTTAGTTTTAATACCCCCTGCTAACTTGCAGCCTGTTTGTGATTGTGATTAGTTACTTTAGAAACACTCAAAAAGCCACAGCATTAGGAACCAGATAAGTATCCAAAGGCAGATTTGTAATATTGTCCAAAAGTTTAAGCTACTAAAGATACACTTAACTATAATTCCACGGTATTTCCTCCCTGTTTCCCAGCTTTTGACTATTTTTTTGGATCCCAACCTAATGCTGAGTGGAGGGAGACAGCTTTTTTTTTTCTTGCAGAGCCCGCTGAATTGTGAGCAGGGCACAAAGGGGTGTTTGTTGTGGAGGCTGGAGCTGATGGGCTGCGGGAGCCCCGACAAGGGCCCGCAGTGCTCCTTGCGCCGCGTCCCAGGAATGCTGCTGTTTGCCGAGGGGATGGCTGGGCTCACTGTCCAAACAGATCCCTGCTTGCCAACTGGGAACATATTGCAGTCTCTGTGAGGCACTCCATCACGGCTTGAATAGCTCCTCTTGTGCTCAGGCTCTCTGAATGCGAGAGAGAGAGAGAGAAATATTCCTTTCAGCCTTCTGCAATGTCAGAAAAAAACCTTTAGTGACCGTATGAGAGCATTGCCTTAATGCAGGGGTTCAGAAAGGGAAGGAAGTTAAGAAGAAAGGATGGGATTTTTACCATTTGTTGCTATATTTTTAGATTTAAACTTTTCTTCACATTACAGTGTTGCTGTATCTGCTATTTCTTGGGAAAAAAAAAAAGTAGATGCACATTTTTAACATACCACTCTGTTTATTTTGAAAAAGTGTTTGCTGTCACTAGCAAGTTCATCCCAGCTCTTTTCTAGGAGACTAATATAGAGCTTGTAAAATAATGCTTTTCATCTTCTAAGCCTTCAGCTGTAGTTTGTAAACATACTCGTGTTTTGGAAAATTACCATAGTAAGGCCTGATTCCACAGCAGCATGTGCTTTAATTGATCCATTACCTGTGAAAGCTTATCTGGAGTCAAAGGATTTTATACAGGCTTAATTCTATGCATGTGGTATTTGGTTGTAGATAATGTGGTATGATTTTGGTGAATTGGTCTGAAAATTATAATACATAGTGTAGTAACTTGAGGCTCTTTGCAGCACAAGCAAAATTTCGCCCTTTCTCCCTTCCCTCCCCCAAGCAGCATTCTCCTATTCCCGAACTATATTTATATCTAACTTAAATAAACATGGATTATAATTCCTTTAAGTGCAGTGCTCATCTATTTTTGTTTTCAGAATGCTTCACAAGCAATTTTGCAATTCCAAAGTGGGGGAGCTTTTTACATGGAAGAAAAAGCTGTTGTGAAGACTGGAAATAGAAATCACATTTGAAAACCAAGTGAAAAATCCTGAGTTTTGCTCAGGACCTGTCAGTGTGCACACATTATCTAAGAAATAACACGAATGTGTTTGTTCCGGGACTTTTGTGTGCAGGAGAGGGAGGAAGGACTTCTCTGCTGTCACTGTTTCTATAGTGACAGCTCATTCTCCAAGCAGTATTGACATAAACTATAGTCAATCATTTATAGCGAGAAAACATTAAAAAAAAAAATTAACCACCTAGGAGTGTTTATAAGCTCTTCACAGTGTATTATAAATTGTATGTGGAAGTTATTCACTCTCTGAGGGTTGTGTAGTTTGCTGTACTCTGAGATGCTGATAAAATATCCGGATGTGGTGCACATTTTTATGAAATACCTGTAAATGGCTCTGCCTAATGGATTCAGTGTGGTGTACTGCGTTGTAAAATATCTGTGAGTGCATGATGGTAAGAAATTTATCTTAAAGCAGGCAAAGTTAAATTGCAACAGCAATTTTTACCAGATGTTCCCTTATCTTTTATCGTATGTGTCTTGGTAGTCAGAAGCCAAATTCTAAAGCAGAGTAACCTATAAGGAAGTGTTTAGTTATGGCCACAGCTTACCAGAACCTCGTTTGGAACTGGCCTTGGTAGGAAGAATGGGCTGATCTTGAAAGCTGAGGATGGCAGTGTAGGAATTACCCCCAGAGAGGTTGTACCACCAGCAAACACAGGCTCAGGCTGGTGGGCTGCAGCCGTGGCTGCTGCCTTGCCTGTCTGACACCAGCTGTAAGGACTGTGGTACCATGAATTGTGCCAGCTTGTGAGTTCCTCTGTTTGATACATAATGTGTTTTTTACCAGAAGACTTGAATCTGGGGCAGTGCAGCCCAGACTTAACCCCCAGCTGGCCACAGGTTCGCTGTGGTGGGCATGGGAAGATCCTGAAAGCATCTTTAGCTTGTCAGGTCTTCTGAATTCCTGGTGCATGGGGGGAGAGATTCCACGGCAGCTGCTGAATGTCACTTGAAAAGCCTGCCCAGCTCTCATCAGAGTGGCACTAAAGTTTTCCATGAAATAAAGTTTGGTTTGGGCAAATTTGCATTTCCTATAGGGAAAGCTTGGTTGGAGAATGATTTCAGCTTGCTTGGAAGCTGCTGCTGACTGATTTGGCATAGCAATATCCTTGGTTTTGGATGAATGTTGGAAGAGTGAACGTTTTGCTGTGCATCCAGTCACTGTAAACCTTTTTCTAAGTGGATCATTGTGGGGCATTTTGCATTCTCTGGGGTTTCACCTAGGTGTGTGTAGAGAATATCATGTGGGATAGATGAAAATCTTCTATGACCACAAATTTATGGGTTAGAATTTCACTGTTCCTAATTTTTTCAGAATTATTACATATATGACAGTGTAATTTTTTACTATAATTTTGACTGTAATTTTCAGAATTGCTTCATGTATGATAATGTGTATAACTGTGCTCAGACATGTAGAAATTAGAGAAAGCAAGGAGGGAAATCACTAAAACAGATGGTGTGGAACAATATTTCTATTGCACTGACACAGCAAAGTTTTTAGAAAAGATATTTTCCCTAATGCAAACTCTATTGATTAATGTAACTCAGATGCAGGACAAAATAGGAAGTGACAAACCACATTTTTTCATAGATTTTTTTTGTTGTTTTCTTTCACCGTTGAGTCTTAGATATTGAGGGAGAATGATTTAGTAGTTAGAGAGATGAGCATCACTACAATTTATTTCTTTTCCTAATTCTTTCTCTTGCTGTCTGATAGTTTCCCTTCTTTGCTGTGCTCTCCTGTAAAGGGAATATTAGAGCTTACAAGGTAATGTGTGTTGGGGTTTAGAGGTTCTTTAATGCTGCTCTGTGCAAGGGGTAGTTTTTGATGCTCAGCTTTCTCTTGGCAAATAAATGAGGTGGCTCTGATTCTGTTCTTCCAGCTCATGTCAGGGGTTCAGCATAAAAATATTTAGTTCCTCATGTTCAGATTCTCTGGTGGACAGTGTCGTTGCCTACAAACCAAAGGCTCACTTGTCTTCCAAGGCTGGGGGGTGACCTGGACATGAAATGCAGCATCAGGAGTGTGATGCAGAGTGTGTGCAACAGAAAGGAGCAGAGAGCAAAGGAGATGAGAAGCTCATCTTCAAAACTTGAGCTCTTTGCTTGGGAAAAAATCACCGTATTAGGTCGTTAGGGATGCTGCAAATAAAGACAAGAAGCTTGTTAGAGAAATACATGTCCGTGGCATGAAGTATTTTTTCCTGAATGCATCATCTTTCTTGGCCAGAAACCCATTTCTAGGTCTGAAATAAAAGCACAGAAGGTGTAGAAATCACACAGAAGTTGAATAAAACTGCTCTGAGTTTAACATAATGAAATGAACCTGTTACACACTCGCAGCAAATAAAGCAGCCAGTGCATGAGGTGGTATGTTTCTCCAGAATGCTTTTTTCTGATATTTTCCAACTCAGTTGCTGAACATCATTGCAATCTTAACATCAGAACGGCTTGTGGTAAACAAGGCAGTCTTTAACCACAAAGGTCGGTGAGTGTTAATTTCTGGACTTCCAAGGAAAATAACAATGATATTGGGGTTTCTTTATATTTTCCAGTGATACTAATTTCTCTGCATTGTTTGCTTCTTAGCCAGACCTTATGATGTGTGCAGATTTCAGTAACTTCTTGATGGGCAACTGCATGAGCAAATACTGGGGAAAACAGTTGAGTCACGAGCCTGAGCCCCATGAGAATAGATCTGAAGCCAGCATGATGCAGTGTTACAGAAACAGGGCTTTCTTCGAGCTGTGGAGACTCTGAGTCACCAGGACAAATTGTTTTTGTTATTTTGGTTTTTTTAATTGTGTGCTGGGAGGGCTAATGCAGAAACTCGTATGACCCAGTGAGTTGTTTTGCTCCCTGTTAGATGCTGTTGGATGTGCAGCAACTCTGACTCCAGGTATTCCTGTCCCTTCATCAGCACTGCTGCTGATGGCAGTGCTGCCTGGTCACTGAAATGGCTTAGCAATAAATAAACGCTGTTCACTGCTTGAGTGGAAGTGAGCAGAAGGAAAAGGAAGAACATGCCTGTGGAATCTTCCCTCTTTTGAGAATGAAGTACTTTGGTTGTGGGTGCAGTGCTCTGGGTGCACAGTTGGATCTGTATGAAGTTTTGGGGTTGCAGAAATACCATTCAAACTTGAGAGTTAGAACTTGAGCAGAATTTATGGTTTCTACCTACATCAAAGTTGTTTAAGGACAGAAATGCTTGGAAGAGGGATTTGCTTTCTTTATTTTTTTTATTGCTCAAAAATAAATTAAGTGAAAGAAGGTGAGTGCGATTTGTGTTTTATTCAGTCAGATTATCCCAACTCTGAAAGTGTTCAAGGCCAGGGTGGGTGGGACTTGGAGCAACCTGGTCTAGTGGAAGGTGTCCGTGCCCGTGGCAGGGCGTGGAACTGGATGAACTTTAAAGGTTCCTTCCATCCCAAACCATTCTGTGATTCTATGATTTAATTAAGGCTGCTGTGCTCCCCATTTCTGTCAGGGCACTCACAGTCCTTGCACTTGTTTGCACGTGCAAACCACAATGACCAAAGGTATGTTTTAGAATTTTACCTTTCAAAAATTGGCATAACCCATGTTTTCTTAGCTGCCACTTCCCCTCCCTTCCCTTTGGACTCTTCCCTTCCTTTACTAACTGAGATGTTAGATCTCAACAATAGAGCTGGAGTAGAAATTCAAATAATTCAGAGGACAGTTTTTCAACCCAAGGTTGTTAGGAGGAAATCAAGAGCATTCCTTGAATAGTTGCGAAGTGGCTGAATCCCTTCTCCCCAGCCCCACTCCTCTCTGCACATTCCAGGCCCTGCGGGTGGAGTTGTCATGGCGGGCTCCTCCCCATGTGGGTAATCCCTCTGGGAACCTCCTTAGCCTGGGAAGGGCCCCAGAAATGGGATTATTCCAATGTAACTGCGCCCATGGAGCCTCCTGAGCGGAGGCAGCCCCCGGTGAGGCGCGGCTTTTCCTCCTCTGCTGGGACGGAGACGCCGAAGACCTGGGAACGCTGAAAGAAAAGCATTTTACTGGCACATTGGAAAACTTTTTAATAAGCTCTGAAGAGTGATGGCCAGTTGAAATGCTCATTCCCTGGAGGACAGGGGGCTTTTAATCTCTATCAAGCTACACGATGAATGTTTTGGGTAGTAAATTAGTTTCGCAGTTGCTGTGGCCAACAAGAAACTCCCTTTATTGCACTTGAAAATTCAGAGTATTTCAAACGTGCTGTGGAGGAACTGTCCTAGGACCATTCTGGTTAGAAGTGTTATTTGAATAATTAGAATAATTTAGTTAATTACATGGTGTTTGGTTCTCATCAGCAGTTAATTTATAGAAAGGGCAGAGTCTCACTCTCCCCACAACATCGTGCTGCGTGCTAGGATTTTTTTTATCTGGGAACATGGGAAAATCAGAATTTATGGTTTATTTTTTGAAGGATGCAGTGCTGTCAGTAGCCCAGAGGCATGTTTTAAACACAACTCAGCTAACGTGCTCCGTGCAATGGCTCAGCTTAGAAATATGAGAGATGAAGTGAAAAGGAGGGCAGGATGACAGGGCCCTTCAAGCATAACCTGGTGACTCACAGGCTTCCTCCTCACCTTGAGCGTTTATAAACGAGAGCAGGATGTGAAAAACTGAGCTAGTGCCTTTCTGGGACAGCCACTGTGGAGCTGAGGAAGAGTGTGCTGGAGTGGAAGCCGTGAGGAGGAACCAGAGTCAGCATAAGCAGCTTCCTGTGCCTCGCTGGGATTCAGGTGGCTCTCAGGTGGGATTTGAGCACCTTCCTTTAGGCCTGGCATGGCTGCAAGAGGTTCAGAGACCAGCAGCCAAGAGAATGGGGGCTCTGCGAACATGAGCTGCAAGAAAAGCTTGGAAAATGGGTTTTGTGTGGGCTGTGGAAGGGCAGGCTCGAGGGAGATGGGGCAGTGAGGGATTTCAGGAAAGGTTGTTGGAAAGGAAATAGCAGAAGGCTCCTCTGTCCACTGTTATGAGTGGAGAGTGAAGAAGCAAAAAGTGAAGAGGAAAGAAGTGCAAGTTGGACACGTTTCCATTGCAAAGGCAGGTGGGCAGTGGGAGACACTGGGATTTCATGGAGCTTCAGTCACTGGGGATGCTGAAGAAGCAGCATCAGTCAGGAGAGGCTCAGGTAGAGCTGGTGCTCCAGCACCTCCTGCTTTCAGGGAAATGTTTGTCTG
Source organism: Ifrita kowaldi (assembly GCA_013398055.1). Lineage (NCBI taxonomy): Eukaryota > Metazoa > Chordata > Aves > Passeriformes > Cinclosomatidae > Ifrita > Ifrita kowaldi. The sequence continues at coordinate 117,945 of VZRS01012040.1, read as the reverse complement.
CTGCACTCTCTGATCTAGGAGAACAGTGCTCTGAGAATTCTGCACTAAAGATGCAGCTTTTAATTCTTTTAATTCTTAATGAGAATTAAATTGTGAAACCCCTGTGAAGGAAGGAGGAGCTGGCTCTGCCTCCGGTGTGAGCAAAGCTCAGCTGAGAGAGCCCTGGGCTCACCAACAGTATCTCCAAGCCCTGTGCTGAATGGCACACTTTACATTTTAGCTTGAATTTTTTCCACGTTAATTCTGGTGTAAGTGCAGTACTGAAATAAAACTCACAACAGAGGGACAGAGAATATTAATATGTAGTGAAATTGGTTTTAATACTTACTGAATATATATGTATGAATGAAAAATACGTATATATTACATATATATGAAATGTGCTTTTTTACTCCAGGGAGATGGCAGTTCACCACAGCCTCACAAAATAGCCCAACACGTACCTGAGAACTACCAGTATTCATGATTCTCTTTCCCTCCCCACCCTCACACAATAAAGAGTGCTTGTTTGTGACAGGTGGATACTAATTGCTGTGTTTTTGATGAGCACATTCAAACAGAGACTTTCAGATGATTCACTGAAGTTCAGGATCCAAACATGTCACAAACAGAACTCGTCAGCCCTGTGATGGTGATGGGTGACACTGTGGCAGGGCTGGGTGGGGAGGGAGGTTTGGTTTAGTTCAGTTTTCACTGGCTGGCTGATATTTCTCCCTGTGGGTGGACAGGTAAAGAATAGCCATCACCTAATTGCTGCCTTGTTTGGGGCAGGTGGAAGAGAACGTTCTGTGTAACTTCACTGTTGGCCAGGTTTGAGTCTGTTGCTAATTGTACAGTCCTTCTGGGGTTGCCATGGGAATGCAATAATTATATTATGAATAATTGGAGCATTTTCTTCTACTGTTGCAGGAAAAGTGGTGTTGTGTAATTATTGCTGCCTTTGATGGAGGTTGTGCTCAGAGCTGAGTGTTCAGTGTTTGTATAAACCTGTTGCAGAGAACAAAACTTCCTGCAAGTGAATGCCCTTTTATAAATGTGGCTGAAAGCTGACAAATGCACACACACACTCCCCAAAAACAATTTACATCACTAGAATGTGTTGAAGATCTGTCTCAAAATTGAAAAGGGAAAAATAAGACTTTTAGTGATGTTCTCATGGCTTGTTGTTTTCTTTGAGGCGAATAGTGTCATACTGTATGCAAATGGCAGTGCTGTTGATAACTGGTGCAAAAATAAAATAATTCTCGTTACAGGACATCTGTTTCCCTTAAAACTGAGTTCTGGTCAAAAGTTAGTGCACTGGTTATATAGATCTGATGGGAAACTGAGCTGGAGGGTCCTAATCCTGAGGGTCCTTTTGCTGTTCAAAGCTTTAGCAGTGTAGAAACTTCATAAATGAGATTTTTTTGATGCTAAAGTGAAGCCTGATGCTGACAGATCTATCATTTGTGTGTGCTGGCAGAAGTTACTTGATGGGTTTTCCCCATTTCTGAATTCAGCTTTGTGGTCTCCTTTTCTCTGTTGCAGCCTCCTGCAAGGGACAGGCTGAAGTTTTCTGTGCAAGATCTCTTCTCTCTCATGTTTCTGGTAGTTTCTATTCTCTCTGTTCGTCCATGGACATTCTGGCATATTTCTGTCATAAAACAAAGGGTTATGCAAAGGAAAATAAGATAGTAGATATGAGGAAGACGTACTTTTTTTCCAAAACGGAGTATTTTTTCTGTGATACCCTACAATTTTTTTAGCAGTCTGAAGTTTCAGTCAGCCTTAAGTATTGCTTTATGACCTAAATCCTATTCTGGGTTTGTGTCCAGTTGCGTTCCCACAAACTTCCTGTGTGACCCTGCAGCAGGCATTTCATTACTGTGTCCCACAGTTTCACTCGTGAAGCGAGGAGAATAACAACCCTGCTCCAGCCAGATGTTCTGGGGATGGATTCGTGAGTCCTTGTGGGGTAACGTGGTGCTGGGTCACAGAAACGCTTTTGTGCTCCTGCCTCAGATGTCAGGATGTCATCTTGGGCTAATATTCCTCACGAAATGAATGTCTCTCCAGTTTCAGGTTATTGTGTTGTGGCTTGTGTGCTAATGGATTAAGTTCAGATGTTTTCAAGTAGTTGGTTGTTCTCTTTGTTTCCAAAGTAGTCCTAATTTATTTAACAGTATTTGCCATTCAAGTCAACTGATTTTAGACAGATGTTTGTCTCTTGAGTTTCAGTCTAGACGTTTATGATTTACAATCTGTAGCCCATCTGGTGAATTGCCATGGGAATATGCTTATTTTCAATGCTTGAAGTATTGCAACATACTCTTTGCAAGTGTTTTTGCAGTAGCAACTGGTGAGCCAACCATCAGAAAGGATTTATTTTAAAAAAAGACTCTGACTTGTTTGTTCAGATTAGGACAGGAAAATACTCAATTTCTGTTCAAAACAACAACAAAAACGTTCCACTCCAAAATGTTGCCTGTAAATTGAAACTCTAGAGTGATAGATATATGAGTCTAGTTTAAAAAAGAAACAAAACCCACCTGGGAATGTTGAAGAACAGAAAGAGAACTGAAGAATCTGCCTTGTCCAGCTCCATTCTCTGTGGCTGAACAAGTTTACTTGGTCTAACCTTTTTGAAAGACTTTAGTGAGCTTGAGATGGTCCAAGTTTCTCATAATGTGTGAATACAAATACCATCACTGCAGAGTGTGGTTCCTGGTGTTTTGTCACTGGTGTGGGGTAGCCATATGCTCTGGGACTGGGTCCTTGTCCCCCAGGTGCTTCCTCCTTCCCTTCCAGCCCCACGGCAGGAGGAGAAGCTGTGGATGCACCAGGGGAAGATGTGCCAGGATGCTCGACAGCCTGCTGACCTTGTCTGGACTCTGCTCTGCTTGTTGACTTAGTGCAGTGTGGTGAGCCCTGAAACCAAGGTGCAGGATGGCAGGTGAGGGGCAGGACAGCTCTTGGTGCTCTCAGGATGAGTGTCTCCAAATACAAACCACTTCGTGTTGAAAACAGCAAACATTTGATGCTTGAAAAGTTATTAATTCGTAGTTCTGTGGTGGACAAAAGTGAGCATTTAACCTGACTTCCTCTCAGAATTTGGCTGAAGTAGTGCTGCTGTGTGACTGCTGTAGTACCGTGGCTGCTTTGGACGGGGCATGTTCAGGGCAACTGATAGTTTTTAGTTAATTTCCTGTTTTTACAGGTTACTGCATTATTTCTAGAATATGCCCCAAACCAGAATACAACATCTGGGAGACACACATTGCAGACCAGCACGCTGCTGAGTAGGAATCTTGTGGTTCTGACATGAAAGCGTGGGGTGCTGTTGTTTAACTCCAGACTGGACGAGCTCGAGGCTCCCGCTGTGTGCAGCAGGTCAAGCAGCAAACACCGGTAACGCCGACGGCTTTCAAGAGGCTCCAGTGTAAACAGCAAAGGTGCTGTCGTGTAAATAAGCCAGAAAATGCTCCAGGAGCTGTCTGCTGGGTGCGTTTGGCACAGATTTCCGAGCTGTTTCATTGGGTGCTTGGTTGAGTGAGTTTGTCTGCACATGTTGAAAGCATCAGTCAAACCCAGCCTGGAGCGTGGCTGGTCCTGTCGGGTCTGTGGCTGCAGAGTCCAAGGGCTTGAGTGTGTCACTGGAGCATTTGGGGTTTGCAGTTTGGTGTTCATAATGATCGTGCACTGAAGCTCCGAGACACCAATGTGTTTTTTATAACTTGCATTGGTTTGGCATCTTATTTTTAATTATATTTACGGCGAATCGACTCGACAGTCTGTGAGAGTAAAGAGCTGTTGTATTTGTAACCTCTCCTAATCTAGTCCTGGGATTTAGAAAAAACATGAAGTGATCATGGAAGTCACAAAGGAGTTGAAGAAGTGTGTGTTACCTACATCAAAAGTGCTTCAATCTCCACTGTCAAACCCTGTGTTTGCACATACAGAGGTGACTGTGCTCAGTGGTTAAGCCTGCAGGATTTCTCACGCTGATACATTTTTTTCTTTTAGACATTCCATTTGCATTTAAATAGTCATTTGTTGTGGGATCCAAGATAATTTGAAATTCATGGAGCCATTTCTGTTAAACTTGAGGGTTTTGGTAATGTTTTTGTGCTCTTCAAAGGTGAGGGAATTACTTCATACTACTGAACTGTGATCTGAATAGAAAAATAACCAGTTGAGGTGCCAGAGTGTGAATGGGCTTGTGGCAAGCAGCCTTTCATTCACATCTTGGTGTGTAGATGAGCTCGTCTTAAAAATATTGACAAAGCTGTAGGGATAAGCAGGATAAAACTCTGCCTGCTTGCCTGTTCCAGGCATGAGCTGGTGCTGTGGGATGGCCAAGTGCTGGACATGTTTCTTACCATTTATCAAAGCACAGAGTTACTGGTAACATTGTTTTAGCACCTTTCACTACCCTGCTATTGGCAGGTTGAATGCAGCATGAGTGGGACTTTTTTTTCTGCCATTTCAGAATGGCAGAAAATACCTCCAAAGGTATTTTTTAAAGCTGTCGTCCCTTCAGGCACCTAATATTGTTACAGTTACTCCTTTTCTCTGTAGTGTGGAGCTGCTTTAATCTACAAATTCACACTGATCTAAGGACAAAGTATTTAGATCTTGATCAGCAGCCGATTTAAGACCCTGTGTCCTAGGAACTTGAATTAGAAGCCTTGTACCGTACATGAGCAGAGTTAAATTAGTGGCTGAATTAGCTCTTGTCTAGGTGAGAGTGCACCTCAAAATTGTGCTGATATTTGTATGTGAAAGCTCTTTACATCCTGTTTTAAAGGTTTTTACAGAATGCTCTGACACGCTCATGTTTGCTTGTGCTAACAAAGAGTTTTAGGCTGTGGCCGAAAGGCTGGGAAAAACGCTCACCACAGCTCTGCTGCAGAGGAAAGAAGATGAATGGAAGGATCCAGGGGTTTTTATTTTTTCTTTTCCTTGTCATCACCTTGTTTAGTCCGTAAGCTGCTTTGAGAATAACCAAGTGGAGGGAGAAGACACGTGTGCCTGACAGGGAGCCTGTTTGTGCTTGTTTCATTGAGGAAATTGTTCCGGAACAGCTGCTCATCCATGTGAAAATGCAAACCCTTGGGTCCCAGCCAAGGTCAGCAAGCCCTGGGTCATTTGTTTTAGCAAAGCAGACCAATTTGCCCTTTAATTATCTCTCCTTTTCATTCTGTCACACCTCCTGCTCCATAGATTTACTTCCTGAGAAACGCCACATGTGAAGATGCGATACCAGTTTTGTTGTGGATTGGGGGAGGCAGAATAAGTTTTCATGGGTTAATTTTAACAGTTAAGCTTTATTAAATATAATGCATTTACCTCCCTGGATTTAGTTTTTCACTTAGCTAGTTCAGTAGGTTCTTGTTATTAAAATGTACAGGATTCTTAACTTTCAAACTCAAATTGCAAAATCACTAAATTTCATTTTGTTTCTCTACTAGTGCAGGTATTGTGGTGTGAAATGGTAAATTGGTATGTGTTTGCTGGAAACAGGGCTGAGAAATTCCTGAACTTCAGGGCATTTCCAATAACTGCTGTCAGAATGGGAACTTGATAACAAAGCCTGGTAGAGTTTGGTAATTGCAAAACAGTCACTAGAAACACCATGTAAAACATATGCCCGTGTGCTGGAGCTGGGTGTGAAAAATATTCTACAGGGGACATAAAAAAACAGAGAAAAGCAATGCTCTCTAAGCACTCAGGAAAATGGTGTGGTAAAATGACTTCTTTGCTCTATTATGTTATGTGGAAGGAGAGAAATAGGAAAGAAGTGCTGCTATAGCTGGAGGAACTGAAATGCCAGATTCTGGCTTCTGCAATTTTAGAAAAGAAAACTGATTAAAGTGATCTTTAGTGCATGCATTAAAGGTCACTAGGGAACAAGGGAAAAGGCATACTTACTCCAAAACTGGTTTTGTACAAGAAATTTGAAAGTGTCGTGGGTTGCAACCCGGGCTATAATTAGCCTTGAAAATCTTGGGGCAGAAGTTTCTCAAGTACATGGTGACATTATTCCTAAAGGAATACAAATGACCAGAAGAACTGTCAATCTTTGCATGACAGGAACATCCTCTCGGCAGGGCAAGTGGGAGACAGAGGTGGAAGGGAGCCCTGCTTTGATGTGCAATAAAATCGCCCAGTAAAACACAGCACAAGAAGGAATAGAATGATTGCTGTCATTTTTGTTAAGACTGAGCATGCAGGTGTTTTTTAAAAAGGCAATAGATTAGCAAAATCTTGTTGGTTATCTGAAATGGTTAAAATAATCAGCTTTAATACCATCAGAGGGGTGACAGAGCAGCACAAGAGAGTAGGTGTCTGGGAAGAGGAGGAAAGGCTCAGACTGGTATGTCAAGCTGTTAATTAGTTCTGCCACAATAGAAGACCGAGTTGCTTCTTTTACTTATTTAAAGTTTTATTCTGTTAAATATTAATGTGTTAGAAATAGGAAAACTGTTCCCTGTCAGCTGGGGGCAAGTGGGGTCTGGCACCTGCCTGCCAAGGCGGGCACTGGTACCTCCCAGCCTGGTGCCTCCTGCTTTTCCTCTTCTTTCAGAGGAGGGGGAATAATTTCCTTGCACCTGCATTTTGGCCAGGGCAGCCCTCCAGGAGCCAGAGATGTGCTGTATTCCCAGGAAAGGAGCTCGGGGTGGAATTTGGCCTCTGGCTTTGTCGGCAGAGGTGGCCAAGCTCTGCTGGCTCAGTTTCATTAGGAACTCAGGAGACAACCTCTGTTTCTTAAGAGGTTTGAAAAGTACTCCAGCGAGCTCACTGCAGTGTGCAGCATCTCTGATGGAATGGATGGACATTTCCTCATTTAAAGCAAACTTTGTATTGAACCACGAGCTTCAATTAAAACTTGCAAAGTTGTGATTCCCAGGAGCACCCATTACTTACATCCATCCTGTGAATACAAGCAGCCGAGGAGCACCCTCCTCTAAAGTTCTGCTTTTTAACAGGTCAAAACTATTTGAAATAACCAAAAATGCTAAAAAAAAGAACCAAAACCAGCCCAACCCCAAAAACAACCAAAGAGAACTCAAGCCAAACAAAACATAGGGTTTTATTTTAGTGTTAATTAGGGAATGGTTAGACAACAAGAAGAAGCTTTAATAATTGCTGGGACTCATTGAGCTGTGGAGGTGGGGGTCTTTATTTTACCACCACTTGAAGTTGTTTTGATACTGTTGATGAGAGGAATGCAATAATGTGTGCTAAAGTCATTTGGCTAACCCTGAAATCAAAGCACTGGAAACAGAATCTAGCTGCAAATCACCAGGCTGTCAGTCTTCTAAAACCTGTTATCCAAATGACTTTAACAGTTTGTGGGTCATATGCAAGGTTAAGGCTCATCTTGCACGGGGCACGTTTTGATGATAAAGCACATTATTTCTTTTTTTTTTATTGGAGTGGAAGTATTACAGTCAACAGTATCAGTGTGGGAGTTTGATTTCTTCCTGCAAGTAGATCACTACTCCATATGAGCAGTTGGCACAAGGTTTGGAAGGACAGATACGAGGCATGCTGAGCAAAGTGCTGCTTATTTGTTGTGTATATGTGCTCTCTATGTAGAAACTCCAAAACTGTTCCATTTTGAAGTTTATTTCCAAGTCAGAGTAGCTATTTTTGAGAATGACTGGGCAATACAACTGTAAGAAGTTTTGGTGAGGGACTGAAAGAAGTTATGCATAAAGCTTCATTCTGTTGAGCAGCATTTACATGCAATATTTAAATTATTGTCTGTTTCAATGGTGAGCTCAGGATTTTTTTATTTTATATCAGCAGTTTTTCTTGCAGTTTTTTGGGTTTGAGAAATCACTCCCAAGGAATGTGTTGCATAACCATTAACTATTCATTTTACCTATTCTCAAGCATGTTCTGTCCTGAGGAACTGAACAGCTCTTGATAATCCAGTGTGGATTAAATCCCCCAAAAAAGCATCACTGCATGTTCACAATATCAGCATTTACATTTTATATACTGTCCAGCTTACTGTGGAGCAAAATTTGGCAGTGTGTACAGACCAGAGTGGGTTCAGAGAGAAATAAAAAACTGTATTCCTCAAAGGAAGTTTTCAGAGATTTCTTTGATAGGCAAAACACGTTTATTCAAACAATATTTCTATGAAATTCTTTCTGAACCAATTGTCACTTCATATTTTTGATGGATTTAAATAAAGCCATTTAGATGGCAGCTCCTTCCCAATAATCACTTACTGCTCAGGCTGAATTTTTCCCATTGACACTAAAATTGTTGGCTGTCTGGGGAGATAAATATTGTTGTCAGGGCCATAGGGTAAGAGAGAAATCCATAGGAGCTGAATAGTAAGAAGTAGTAACTTTTTTTCCCCTTACTGGGCCTGTAGTGTAGGTGCAGTTCCCCACATAGTTAGGTGTAGGAAAGTATGAAGTCCAGCAAAACCAGATCCAAAATATTTAAATTTAAGCTTCAGAGTTCCCATTACACACTTGATGATGATTTACCATATTTGAAATCTAGATGTGAGCAGTAAAATCTGTAGGTGCTGGTTAGACTGTAAATAACTGGATAGAGAAAACAAACCAAGATAAGGGGAGATAAAAATAACTCAGATGGATTCCTGTGTGTAACTTGGATTTTGGGAGGTGGGAAGTTCTGCTGATGGTACCAGAAGCAGCCTGAGGAGTATAAAAATGCAGATGGCTAGGGAATGACTGCTAATTTAATGTGGACTGGTTTTGCTGATATCAGACAACAGACTGTGACTCAGTTTGTTGTTGGCGATTTCATTAGATTAGTCTAAATTTTAGGAGCAGTCACTCCTACAGGCCATTGCATCCCATCTGTGCCTGAAGTGCTTCATATGTTTTAGTGTTCAGCTTCCTTCCCTAGAACATGATATGGTTTGGAGATGCTGGATGGCTTCTCCATCAGAGGAGGTGATGGAGTTACCTTTTGTGCTGTCAGTCAAAGCTGAAATTCAGTTTGCAGTGACAAGGAGCAGAGTCCTGCTGAGCTCCTCTGAAGAGTTTGACCATGGGGGCAAATGGGCTAATTAACAGTTCAGTGTCAGATTTTAATATGTAATAAGGAAAGAATGAAATTAATTTTTCTTTTCCAAGCAGTAAACTCTGATTGCAAACATCTGTCTGCTGTTCGGGGGGTTCGTTTTACTCACTGCTCCATGTGATGTTCCCAGAGTTGATGGGTGAATCAATGAGCAGTTGAGAGAATGATTTCCATTTTATCTAGACACTTTCTGTGAGCTGTGAGGCTCCATTTCCAGCCGCACAGTGGTTATGGCACTTGCTTTGTTGTACTTGTACTCGGTGCCTCAAAATGGAACTTACATGTTCAGGGCTGGATTTCAGAGTGGAAACCATAAGCTTCTTGCTTGTATAACCACATTCCAAGGTTAGTCTGAATAGCTGAGATAATGAATTTGGTCTTTGTGCATTCTTAAATAGATAGATAGTTTTTCACATATGTGACTTTTTTTTTTTGCTACAACTGGACGCTTTCCTTGGGAGCTGCCTAATTCCAGGCTGCACAGTTTCTGCTTTGTTCCCTGCTCCTATGCCTTCAACAAGAATAACTTAACCAGAGTTCAATATAGGAATTGTGGGCTGCTAAAGGACATATTGTGTTACTGCTTAATGCTGTATGAGTTGATCAGTGGGTAATATAAAGTCTGTGTTCTAGCTGTTTTATGATGAAAATATTATTTCAGCAGAATATATGGTAAAGTCATTGAACAATGATCTTATTCTCAGAATGATGGCACAAGGCATTTTCCATATACCAGAAATTAGTGGAGCTGCTCATTTTGTTATTGCAGGCTTCAAAAATAAAGCTATTTTTAACCTTTTCTGAGCAATTATACTATTTTTTCAACTGAAAAAACTGATATCTTATTACTTTCTTTCTATTAGGACCAGCAGAGGTTCCCATGATGTCACCCAATGGATCCATTCCCCCTATTCATGTGCCTCCTGGTTATATCTCACAGGTATGCTTCTTGAAGAATTAAAATGGATGTAAAAGCAAAAGCGTTGATCCACATAGAGAAGTCTACTTGGTTGAAGTTTAATTTAGAAGTTTTAGTGAAAATGATAATACACGTTTTTCATACTCCTCCTCTTTAGTGATATTACACACACATTTGCATGAGTGGCCAGGGATGTGCACCTTTACACACTGGTATTTGTAGTAGATTTGGGGTTTGAGCAGCAGCAAAAGCTCTGCACACAGACTGAGCCTGTATGTGCAACTTATATTGTTTGTGGGAGGGAGAGAAGTCCTTGATGTTGGGTAATGCCTCAGATTCTTGTGTGACAGAAGGGGTAGGAGACCATGGAAGTGAGGGAAGGAGCCACTGTAGGTATAAAATATGCTGTTGATCCTCAGTGTCTTCCCAGCAAAAATCCTGCAGCATACCAAGAACTGGGGGTGTTGGTGTGTTTTCAAGAATAAATGTGATTTAACTGTCTATTCATGGAAAAAATGGAAAAGCTTTCACAAAGCTCTTAGGTTTTGGAACTCTTGAACAGCTACTGCTCTTCTGTGTAAATAACCCCAGATTACCAGGTTGTTCCTTCCATCTTCTGCAAAGCTTAGACTCTTTCTGAGGTAAGAAAAAAAACCCCCAAAACTGAACCAAAAGATTGATGTGAGGCATAACAGCTGTGAACAATACAATAAATCCAATAGTTTCACCGTTTTCATTGAGACCTGGACCGAAAGCTTCCTTAAAAGTATACCAAGTATTTCAGATATCCCTGATGAATAGCATAAGACCTTTTGATAGATATAGCTTGGCATCTTGTTAAGCAGAAAATAGATGATGTCCTGGAGTCCCTTCCCCTCCCCAGGAAACATGTGAGCTTGTGTAATTCTGAAAAATTGTGGATGGCGTCATACTTGAATCCCACAAAATACTGCAATCACTCTGTGGTATTTTGACTTCTGAACAGAGTGAAAACATGCTTCAAGTATGGGAGAAGTTGTTAGCCAGCCTAGGAGAGAGGGCAGGATGTCAGGGTGGTCCTCCTGCTCCTCAGTCCTCCCAAGGGGGTTGGAGTGGTTGGAGTTTTGAGACAGCATTTGGTGCTTAATGCTCCTCATGGGCTCCCCTAATTTAATAAACCGGCCCATATCATGCAGAGGTTTTCCTAAAGATTTATTCTTCCTTTGAAATAACTTTTAACACCTTTTTAATATTAAAATGTTTATACCTTTCCACCTCTGTGCTGAGATAAATGGTTGTGTATAATCGGAATGCTTTCCAAACCAGAGGCATGAAAGTCTTCCAGCTGTATCTCTGTCTGAGCCCAGTTCTTCTGTAAAGCTTTTTGTGGGGCACCGTAATAATTCCACTAAAGCAGCCTTTAAGTAGTTTCTTAACCAGAAAAAAATCCAACCAAAAGCCCTCTTCTGAAGCAGTTTTTCCAGGGAGCTGGAAATGTGTTGTAAAGTTTTAGGGGGAAACTCTGCATTCGGCGCTTTTGTGCAGCGGAATGTGTGTTCTGCTCTGTGGTGAGGGAGCCTCTTGCCTTTCAGACTGCTTCATATTAAATAGTAGTTGAAAGTCTGTAGTAATGAAATTAGCTCTTTATTGCAATAAATGTCTTTGCCTTATTTGCTCTTGCTTTTGTTTATTGCTTCATAGTTTAACCCGCTCTTTTAAGATAAACAATTAGAACACAAATTTACCATGTCAAGGGAAAAGCCATAAAGCAAATTAATGCACTCTGGGATATGAATCAAAGTATATTTGATTTTTGGTTTGATTTGTCCCCAAAGTGTACATCTAAGAGTCAGGCAGACAGCAGTACCCCTGCGGAGAAGTAACAGTGCCTATTAAAAAAAGGCATGAAATCTTATTTCCATTTTGTTATGCCAAGCCTGTGTGAGCTGTGAGTGTTAGCCCTGAATATTGCATGAGTTATCGAATGATTGCTACCCTGGATTAACGTGGGGCTTCATTACCTCTGCGGAAAAATTGGCAGGAGGATGTGAGCCCTGCAAGGTCAGCCCCACTGGAAGCAGCACAAACACAGACTCTGTTTCTAGACTTCAAGGACCATGTTAATAATTGTGACTAGAAGCTGGGTTTGTTGATGTTAAGGAGATGTTCCCAATGACGAAGCCTAGCCAGGGCAGGAAATGATCCAGGAAAATAACAGAAAACAAATACACACTGCCAGTTCAAATCTTTCATGCTATGGTTTTGCTCTCAGGGACCAGCTCTTCAAAGAGCCAGTATTTTGCATTATCTTTCCAGCAGACAAACCTCTGTGCACCTCTGGCAGATATGAGCTATCAGATCAGAGTTCATGTCCCTGCAATTCTTTGGGTTAAGGGTTAGTTAAATACAGACGAGAGGAAAAGTTCCTTGCTGTGCTCTTGGTGGATGATATCTCTGCTGTAAAAGTTGGTAGTGGAAGGTGACATGGCAGAGAAATCTGCATTAAATGTGTGTGATGTCAACAATTTTGGCTTCAACTGTTAAGTGAGATTAAGGATTTGGAGGCTAAGGTGTTAAATTTCGGGACATCCTAATGGGTTGTTTTTCCTGCTTTTCAGTGTATGTCTGGGAGGAGAGAAGGAGGGTTTGGAGTGTTCTAATCAGGAGAACTAGGAGAATGGAAATATCAAAAAGCAGGATCATTAACTTGTTTGTTTAGTGCTGCTGGCTGAGGACTGCTCTCTGAAATAAATCTGGAGCAATTCCACTTGAATTTGAGAAGTTACTTGTCTGTAGTTGGACACAAAAATTTGGCACGAAACTCCGCTTTTGATTTTATTTACAGGTTTGTTTATGAGATCTCTGCCACAGATATTTTAAGCCTAAAGGACAAATTTACTGGTTGAAGCATGTGTTAAAAGCCTCCTTTGGCCATGGGGTTTGTATGGTCTGAACTGTTCAATATGAGCCATGGTCCTGCAGTTCAATATCCCTGCACCAAGCACGTGACACTTGACAGAACTAAAGTATAACTTTTAGGATCTTTAAATGGCATTTAAAATGGTAGAAAATTTATCCCATCCTCGAAAATCAGGATTTTGGTCCTGGGTACATCCTGTTCCCTAAGAGAGGTGTTCTCTTCCAGAAGCATGTTTGGCTAGCATCAGGTTTTAGTGACAAACTGCTCGTTTGGGTGGCTCACACAAAACCTCATAAAACCTCCTCATTAAAACTTTGAACACAAGGAAGGTTGTGCAGCTCTCATATGGAGCAAGCCATGAAGTGATGATCCTTTTGAGTTCATGGGCACTGGTCCTGAAGAACTGTATCATCCTAGACTTAAAGTGCCCCAGCATGCTTGCCAGCATTCTAGATGTTTATCTGTCTGTTTTCCACGTTGAAGGTATAGATTTAATTTGGTGTTTGATTTAATACTGATGGATTCTAAAGATAGTGATGCAAACTTGCCACGACTGGCGTGAACTCGGATTGGCATCTTTAAGAAATTAAATGAATAAATAAAATGTTGACATCCAAGTGCCTCCTGAATGAGCTCATTCTGTACTGTTTTTGGGTACAGATTGGTTTATGGATGAAGGTTCAAATTAGTTTATGGAATTCCTGAAGTATTGGTTGTGGTCCACCCAGTGGCCATGCTCCAGATGGCCTTGCTGAATCTAGCACATTAAATTTAAGTGAAATAAGGGTTGTTTGGGGTTTTTTTTGAAAGCAAGTGGAAATTACTTGCATATTACCATATTAAACTCATACAGTAAATGTGTGTTACAGAATGAGGGGGTTGTGTTTCTTTAGCTGGATCTCACAAAATACAGATACAGTTTACCTGGGCACAATTAACATGCCTTTTTCCTCAGAGTGTGATATTAAATTTCAATGCAGAAAAATGAGGCAATGTGGAGCAGTGTGATGTACTTTGACTATGTGAATTATCTCTAGTTACTACAGTGATATCTGCACTGGAAAACAAATAACATTTAAAATGGCATTCCCAAAATGTGACAACCAATGGGGGAGGCAGTTTTATTGTGTATGAGTAATGTTAACCCAGACTGCCCTGAAAGATCATCACCTACCTCATGCAGCAATTAAGGTCCCTAAAATATGGGAAAAAAACCACACAGAACTGTGCTATAATAGTATTGTTATTGAGGTGGCGTGCCAGTTACACCAGCAAGCACAAAAAATACCAGCAAAAGACAATTTACCTACTAACTGTTTGAAAAAAACCCACAAAATAATGAAAGTTTATCTCTAGATGCCAAGTGACCAGAGATGTTTGTTTTCTCTAAATATAAAGTGCTAAAATTAGTAATGGCAATTACTTTTAATATTCCAGTTGCATCTAGAGACCTCAACAGGGATTAGGATTTTGTTGCTTCTTGGCACTGAAGTAGAGGCAGTTTAGCAGTGTGTTTCCAGATGAATTTATCATCTTTGTGACAAATGGTTTTAAGCAGATACAAAGGATTGCAGATTTCTTCTTTAAATAGCAAAGTCGAACCTCTCTGCTAAGTTATGTTATTTTCATTAATGGATCAAAACTGATTTTCTCTATCTTTGATGAACTGAGTGTTGTCTCCCAGAATGGCACTACTACAATCTACTCACTGCAGGTTTTATAGGTCACAGGATGTCTCCAGTCTTCATTGCTAGCTAATGCATGTAATACATAATATATCAGATTACCAGCTTTGATTTGTTAAGGACAGAATAGTGTATTTAAAGATTTTATGTACAGCTTCAGAAGTACATGTATATCAATAATTCCTAGTTTAGAGAGAAAATGCCCTGTAGGATTGGGAAATAAACTGGGTTTTGCAAGGTCCCCTGTGTTTTTGTGTTCATTTGTAATGTAGGCACATGGAATAAAAAGAATGCTGTCAGCGTTCATGGCCTGGGAGGAAACAAATAAAAGATATGAGTGTCTTGGCTTTTCAACTGAAGTAATTTGGAAGGCTGGCTCATCCTTTGAGTTGGACTGGTTGGTGGTTGTAGGTTCCTCCCAGCTGAAATTTTCTATTCTATCCCCTCATCTCTGGCTTCTTTTAGTCCTGTTGATATTTTATAGCTTCATCTAGCAGGGTAATTTCATCAAAAAGGTCTTTGACAGGACTCTGAGCTTCCCTCCCTGCTTTATAGATGATATTTCAGGAAGCTGAATCCTAATAATTTTAAATATGGTTTACATTATGTGCTGCTCAGCGTACAAGCTTTCTGTCTAAATCTGTTCCTTAATATATTCATCTTTCACCAGAGCACAAAATGCACATGTAGCTGGTCTAGATGCAGAGATAAGAGCTTGTACCTGCCTGGAAGACTGGGGTTGGCTTTGAGGCTTGGACTAGTTAAAGCCACGATGAAAACCTTTCACATCAAGATGTAGGAACTTGCTCTCTCAATTAAGTTACAGCATGATCCGAGTCTGAGAGTTAAATCCAGCATTTCTGTGCACAGTCCTAGATAAGTAGTTCTGTTTTTCAAATATGTGCTGAAAGGAAGAGGATTTCCCTCTCTTCCAGGTTTCAGAGTGCAGGTTTGAGACCTGGCAGCAGGATAAGAGATGCTGTGGAGTAGAACCCGTAGCAGAAGTGGGAAGCCTGAAAATGCAGCAGTTGAAAGGATGTGATAGTCTAAATCTCTGAGGTTCAGCTGTCTTTTGAGGACTCTGTAAAGTCTTTGAAATTTAAAGCTGGCAGCTGACAAATTGCTAGTGGAAATCGTAAATTTTGGAGGTTGAATCAAGTATGTTAAGCCAAACAATTACTGTTTTGGTTACTCAGCAAGCAATGCATTTTTAATGGGAAATGTTACAACTGAATGAATTAACTTTCTGTAGAAAACTGTCTTCTGTAGAGGCCAGCCAAGGCACAGAACCTGTCATGTCCGTGGTCACACCCCACTGCTAACAGGCGTAAATGCACATAACCTGAGGCACACGTGGCCTGGGGGAGGAATTGGGTCAGCTAATCCCAGGTGAATTTTCCCCTGTGGTACCTTGCTCAGCTGATGCCTGAGGCAGGAGCTGGTGTTTGCTGGAGCAGTTCTGCTCAGGGCTGGTGCTGTGTGGCACAGGCAGCAGAAACAGCCACGTGCCTGTGCTACTCCTCTGCTTTGGGGTACAGATTTTTCTTGGTGGTTTAGAGTAAAGGCACTGAGATGTGATGAGAGCCACTGGAGTGTGGGCATCCACAGCAGAGTCTCTTCTGCTGGTGCTGCTGGGGGGTGGATAACTCCAGCTGATGGTGGCAATCTTGCAGCATGTGCCTTTGGTGCACGTTCACTTACCTCATCCAACATATTCATCACAGATCCTCCTCCATCTGTGTGCCATCAGTCAGCTTAGAGAAAATGAGGTTTTTAACAACCTGTTTGTTGTATGAAATTAAGCTACGCTTCCTTCATGCTTTTCTACCTCATGCGTGCCAGCATACGGAGTCAAAGGGATAGTAATTGTTCTTACGTGGTTGTGTTTTTTAATTTAAGAAATGGCAGAAGTTTTTTGAATGAGCTTCAAGAAAAGCTTGGCTCCTAAGTCTGGACTGAAATTTGGCTGGTTGACTGTTCTCCAGAAATTCAACTCTGGAAAAATTATAACCCAAAAAACATTTTTCAGCCTAAGCACATTTCCACCTTCCTACATCTGTTTTTACATGCTTTGACTATGGTGTTAGGGGCCAAGTTATGCATATCCCAGAGCTGATTTGTGTGGATCTGTAGACCAGCTCCGTAACAGAAACAAACCCTCTGCCCTATGATTTCTCTTGAGCAGATACCTGTTATGAACAGAGGAGCTCCTTTGCAGACGTGGGCCAGCACAGCAGGTTCCTGCAGAGTACATGTCTGTGCACACACACAGCCTCCCTGCAGCAGCAGTGCCAGCTGCTCTCCAAAGTGTTACTAACTCCATACTCAGGGCACTGTCAAAATCCATGGTAGAAATTTTATGGTCAGTCCCAATGAGTACGCTTGTTTTGGTGCTTTGTGTTGCTTTTTCAATTGTTTTCCTCCCTAAATGCAGGTTATTTATTCTGTCCCTTACCCACGTAGTTGTCATGAGCAGCACTACAGCTCCCAGTGATTAGTGTGGATATCTGAGTCTCCAGGAAAAGCCACATCACCACCGTGGTTATTTCTGCTGATATTAATTTTAGAATTGTGTTTATTCGTGAAGCTAAACCCAAGGAGCAGCTGTTTTCCAGTGGGAGGACAGGCTGTAAACAGTGCTGTTTTGAAGGTGTGCCTGGTTCAGATGCTGCCTAACGTGCTCCTTTCCCTTTCTCTCCAGGTGATAGAGGACAACACGGGCGTTCGGAGGGTGGTGGTGACGCCGCAGTCTCCGGAGTGTTTCCCTCCCAGCTACCCCTCGGCCATCTCGCCAACCCATCACCTACCCCCCTACCTGACACACCATCCCCACTTCATTCACAACTCCCACACAGCGTTTTACCCTCCTGTCACTGGACCTGGGGACATGCCACCGCAGTTTTTCCCACAGCATCATCTTCCCCCAACAATATATGGAGAGCAAGGTGAGCTGGGAGGAAGGGACTGGCCTTGCACACCTGTGTTCAGCAAGTTTTAAGGGCTGGGAGAACCAAGAGTAGGAATGAAGTGGAGAACTTATAGAGTAGCTTTGTTACATGGATGGAGCATCCTTTAATATCCTGACTGGGGGGCTGTAGCTATCCAGAGTATCCATTTTTATTTTTTAACAAAGACAAAGCTGTTTTGGGCCTGATATGTTCAAAGTTCGCTCTCAAAGTGAAGCACAAAGAGGATTGAACTATAGAAAAAAAGCAGGAAATGCTGTGATTCCTGCAAGATGACCTGCCTTAGGTTAGAGGGAGTCATCCTTGGAGGGGGGAAGCGGGGATTGTATTTAATGAAGTGTATCTGAAGAGTGCACATGATATTTATGATAATTCTCAAACTTTTTTTAGATAGTTTTAATTCCCAAAGCTTCTACTTCACGTTGCACTTCTCTCCTTAGGCAGCACAATTGACATGATTGTGAAGTCTATTTATACTGGGAAATTAAATTGCATGTAATCAGGGTTGGCAGCTTGAAAGCAGCACATCTCAGCTTGTTCTGTCCAGTCAGGCCCTGAGGAAGAAAATGCTAAATTGCTCTGAACTTATGAAGGCTTTTTCCAAAAGATCAGTTCTGTCTAGATTTTTGCTTGAAGTCTGTGTCCCTGAAACACAAAGACTGAAAAGGAGGGGAAAAACTCTCACCCTAATTGCTATATTTTACACACTCATCCAAAGTAAAATTCTATCATCAAAGGAGCACAGTTAATACAAAATAATTACAAAAAAGGGTTTTCATTAAAAACTCCAGAAACATCCGAAGTCATTTCATTAGGAGATGTCCAGGAATTTGGTTTTCTGAAAAAAAACCAACCCAACTCAGTTATTTTTGTTGCTCCGAGTTAACGCGGGCGAACCGTTCCGTTTCAGAAATCATACCACTATATGGGATGTCCAGCTACATCACCAGGGAAGATCAGTACAGCAAACCACAGCACAAAAAACTCAAAGACAGGCAGATTGACCGTCAGAACCGCCTGAACAGCCCTCCCTCCTCCATCTACAAGAGCCATATAGGCAGCTGCACGACGGTGTACAATGGTTATGCCAAGAGCCACAACGGGGCGAGCAGCGGCGGCGGGGGAGCCCCGGCCCTCAAGAAACCGGAGCGCAGAGCGAGGAGCAGCCCAAAGTCAAATGAACAAGACCCACATGGTAAAAAGAGGGTTTTATTTATTTTTAATTCCTTTTTATTGCACCTTTCCGGCTTGTGACCTCCTCCGTGTGGATCCAACGGCCCTGCCAAGAAACACTCCCACCCACGCGTAAAGCGGTGTTAATGCAGTGTGAACTTAAATGTGAGCACTGGGCTTGCTGGGCTGTGTTTGTTTTGTGAGGTGAACCCAGTGCCTCCCCATCTCTCGTGGCTGCTCCCTTGGTAGATGCAGCATCATTCTTTCTGTATCTGTTGGAAGCAGAAGTGCATTTTGTGGGCAAGGTCTTGGTTTTATTTTGCTTTTCGGAGACGCATCTCGGCACTTGGCAAAAATCTTCACGGACAATTGAGCTATAACCAAAATCTGACTACTAGGAACCACTATTTTGCATATCCTAGGTAAAGGTAGTTAAGTTATTAGAAAATTTAGAGGTGATGGCTGAAAAACCAAGGGGTTTTTTATATGTGAAAGTTCAGTGAAAGTAAGATGAGTTGAAAACAAAGAAAACTGAGAAGTTTTCTTAACGTTAGCCATTGGAAATAGTGGTCAAATAAGTCTGGCTACTTTTGAAATAATTTTCTTCAGCATTTTCAGAGACTTGCCTTTTAAAAATTTAAAACTTTAGATGAACAACCCAATGTTTTACTGTAATCAAATCTCCTTTATCACAAGCCATTCTGCACGCAGCCAGTTCTACCTAAATTTACTTTAGTAACTTGTTATAATCCCTTATACATACCTGCCTTTCTCCTCTCTGCCTGTCTCTTTGCTGACTGCTACAGCAGCAGCTGCCTGAACAAACTTTGATGTAGTAACCAAAGCAGCATGTCCAGGATATTAAGGATGTAGCACACTCTGAAATCTCTTCAGTTAATTTATGCATATAACTTAGGTTTTCCATTATCTGTCTATAGAGTATATTTATATGGCTCTGTACTTTTACATGTGAGGCACAACTGAAAGAAATAGTCAGGAAAATAAACTATACCAATAGCCAAAGAGGGGGGAAAAATGCTGCTGGCATGGTAAGGAATGAGGATTTGCAGACGTGCTTCAGAGTCTTTAGAATTAGCAAGGAGCTGTATTTGGGAATGCTGTAATCTAAGAAAATGAATCACTGCATTAGACTTTATAGTTATTTCTTGCCAATCAGCTTATGTGAACTTTAGTATTCTTATTTATGTTTAGGTGTTTGTCTGAGGTGGAATACATGAGGTGTTTGAAGCACGTGTGTGAAAGACCTGGAATAAAGTATAGCATTGCAATATAGGTTCAGTGAGTTCTGAGTCACCCTGGCTGATCACTTCTGAAATAATCTAGAAATAATTTAAAAGCATCTTGTCTAAGGGTTTCCTGCAACCCTTGTGTTTGTCTAATTTGTTGCCTCGGACTGGTCTGCTGTGCTGCAGCTGAAGAGCCACGAGCGCTTTTAAAATGCCAAGAAAATCAGTGGAGTCAAGGCTACGGCACGTCCAGTCTTGTCAGCCAGAGAGTGCCTTCAGACTGGGAACAGCAAGGGATGGAGTCCTCCCCCAGCTGTGGGAAAGTCCCCAGCAGGAGGCTGTGCAAATAAGCATCCCTTGTCCCACCCTCCTGCCTTGTAAAATTAGGTTCTGCATCAGCACCCAGAGGTGGCAGCCCTGGAGTCACATCACCTGCTCTGCAGTAAATCCATGACCAAAGCAGGAAGAGAGGAACTTTTTGCATATTAAAAGGAAAAAAAAAAAAGACACAGTGGGCTCAAATGTGATGTTTTTGACATCAAAGTGTATTATTATAGTCATACATGTAAATTTACATGCAAATTTCTGCAGAAAGGTCACAGAGGTTTCTTAAAGGCTCACACCAAGCAGCTCCCTAAAACAACTTCCCACTTGATATTTACAAGCTTCTAATCATACCTGCTGCTTTATGTTTACCTTCTCAGTTTCTTCTTTAATTATTTGGGGATTTATTGATGAATACCCAGCTAACGTGGCCATACAGGTTATTAGGGTTAGAGTTAACAGCAATCTGGGCACAGTTGCTAATTTGACTTATGCTGCTGACTGTGTGTTTAGAATAGCCAAGAAAATGAATGCGTCAGAAGCAAGAATTAGCAAAGGGATTTCAACTTACAGGTTTTGTGGATGTGTATCTGTTCAAGCCTGCTAATAGTTAAAAACTTGATGGTGTTGTGTGGCTGCTTCCAAAATTGCAGAATAGCATGGAAAACCTATTTTTAGATACATAAATATATAAAAATGTGTATATATATATAAAATTTGTGAAGAAGTCTTTATTTAGAAAACCACTTAACCAAAAAACTCCTTAAGAGGCAAGCAGGAATGTGAATTTGCAGTAAGATTTGGAATAAGGTGAAGGAGAGCTGGAGCTGAGGGCTTTGTTTGCTCGAGTTTTTCAATTGGCATTGTGATACGCTTGCTAGCCTATCGTTTCATAGCTGGCTGTGGGGTGTGCGTGCTCCTGCAGTGGAACTGGCACGCTGCTTCTGGGGGTTTGGATGATGGAGCAATCCCGGGATCCAGCTGCTGGCGAGGGAGGGGGCTTTAGGAGCCACGGACACAGCTGGAGCAGGCGCTTGCACAGCCTCGGCTCTGGTTGCTGCAGAGAACAGCCTGTGTCAGTACACAGTGCTGCAGCCTGATGGTGATTGCTGTCCTTTGGGATTGGGCTGTCTGCAGCAGAGTTTGGGAGCTGCCTCAGTGCTGGGAGCGTGGGTGGGAGCTTGCCAGGGGCACCTCTCCCAGCAGTCCCAGCCGCTCCTGAGCTGATGCTCTGAGAGGCAATTGGAGTGTCTGCTTTAATCAGCAGAGGAATATGATCCACACAGGGGCCTTTGTGACTGGGAAGGTGGGAGTTCCTGTTCTTGGATCTGCTGCCCCTGTGTTTAAGGTGATGCTTGTCCTGCTCCTTGTCTCTTGGTAGTGATTTCTTTGAGGAGTGTGCTCCTCCTTCCTTAGCACACCCACTCTGCTGTGACTGAGATTATTACAATGCTGTAGGAATTATAAGAGGGCTGAAACAGCTTCCTTATCAACACAGACTGAGAGGGTTGAGCCTGGAGAAGGGGGGAGACCTTAGAGCCCTTAAAGAGGTTACAAGAGAGCTGGAGAGGGGCTTTTGACAAGGGCATGGAGTGACAGGACAAAGGGGAATGGCTTTAAACTGAAAGAGGGCAGGGTTAGATGGGATATTGGCAAGAAATTCTTCCCTGTGAGGGTGGGGAGGCCCTGGCACAGGTTGCCCAGAGGAGCTGTGGCTGCCCCATCCCTGGCAGTGTCCAAGGCTGGGTTGGACGGGGCTTGGAGCAGCCTGGGATAATGGAAGGTGTCCCTGTCCAGGCTGGGTCTGTAACATAGCAACATTCTCTTTTTACTAGGAATTTACTGTTTCAGATTGGGGAAATAAGTGCAATTCTGACCTTTTCCACTGACTGCATCATGCTGTGTTGGGCGGTGCACTTGTAAAGAAAGATTTTTAGTTATGTTGGAAATAGGGCGTTTTAAGGCAAAAAACCCAGAAACTGATGGCTTATAATTGACTGAAAATTTAGCAATTCTTCTGAGTGTTTCTGGTAGGATGATGGATGGTGTCTTGTATAGGCAGAAGGCTTGGAGGCATGATACTGGGATTCTGATTAAAAATCCATACTGGAGCTTTTCTGCAGAGCTGTTTTAAAAACTGAATGGGAGAGGAGGGAGCGGGGTTGGGTTTTTTGTGGGTTGAGTTTTGGGTTTTTTTTTCATAAAGGAGCCTTGCCATGTAAAAAGAGCTGTAAGCGGAAATCCTGTCCCATTCATGCTGTCCTTTCTGAATGTCAGTCTGAGTCACTTCCTTCTCGTGCACTCAGTGGCTCCCTTCTTGGTCATGCAGTGATCTGGTAGTTTGAGAAGTTCTGTGTGTGGCTGCAAGTACGGTGGGAACATAAGCAGTTCTGAGCATTCTTACGATGCTTCTGCCTATTTCCTTATAAAACATCTTTTTTCTTCTCCCTTCAAATGAGATAAAAATCTTTTTTTTTCCTGGTTTTTTTTGTTTTTTTTTTTTTTTTAATTCCTCATTGAAGCTTCAAGAGCTTAAGACAGCCAAAACTAAAACACTTCACATGGGTAGAAGTGGGAAGCGGGCGATGGATTGTTGTGTGCATCCTGTGCTGGGTGGGAGCTGGGTGCCAGAACAAACAGACCCAGCCTGGGCAGGGAGGCAGCTCCGTGTGCCTTTAGGAGAGTGTTCCTAAAGAAGGTTTTGTCCTCCTGTGGGAAGGTTTGGCTCTACAGGGTCAGAACAGGGGCCCATGTAGCCCGGCAGTGTGATCAGGATGATGCTGAGGGGCAGCTTGAGCTGCAAGCCTGAGCACATCCCACACACCTCTCCCAGCTCTTCCACCAGCATCCAGACCTGCCAGGCACCAGGGAGGGTCGAGTGCTGCCGTGTCCTTTGGGTACCCACTTGCTGACCTGTTGTCTGTGAACTCATCTAACTCAGTTCTGAAAAGCAGATTTGCTTTCCAAGCGAGGAACCCTGACTTTGGTGTGCACTTGGCTGCTCCGAGCAGCTGCTCTCTTGCATGTGGCATTGATGTGCTTCACACGTGGAGAAGGGAGGAAAAAACATAGGAATCAATTGAGAGTTCAAAGAGTTGTTGTAGACCACTGATAGTTCATAAACTCCTGTAGTACCATTGTCATATGTATGCAAGCCTCAGGGGTGTTGCTTTCCTACTGTGGAGGTTTTGTAAATCTGATTTTGTGCACTGAAGCAGCCTCCAGCTGCTCCCGAAGGTGAAAACCCCGGCTTCAAATTCCTGCCTGCATTGCTGGTGGAAGTTTCTCAGAAGATGTGGGTAGCTCTGCATGCTCATTTCTTAGAGGGAAGTGCATTGGGAATGCATGGAAAATGGGCTTGGCAAGAGAACTTTCTGACAATGGTGGTTTTGATTTGAAAATGTTTTAAAATAAGTACTTAACTTGGCAAAGCAGAAGTTCTGAGGTGAAGAAGTACCCTCAGGTATCCCTGAGTGGGCTGGGATGTACTCTGCAAGCTGCTGAGAAGTGATGCAGAGTGGGTGACGTATGAAAAACCAGAGCTGAGGTGTTCTTGGTACAGCCCCATCCTGTTCTCTCTGACTCTTCCGTGTAACATTTAAATATACTTAGGAAAAACGTAGGTTTTTTTCTATTTTTGTTTAACTGTATCAAGTTGTTGTTGTTTTAATCCAGAGCCTGTGGATTAAAGGGAAATTGAAGGAGCTGTGATTCAGTGCAGACAGGAACCAGGCAAAGTTCCTCTTCTTACTCATTCTAGATCCTGTCAATTCTTTTCTATTTTGGTCCTGAATCCATTTTGCTTATTGAGTCATATATTTATCTGTGCCTGTATATCATATAGATTTAAAAGCTTAAAAGAGTAGTTTCATCACTTTTGGTCCATGTAAGCAAAGAGGCTGAGAAACACTGGCAGTATATGTAAATTTTATATTCTTTTAGCCAGGAACTGATGATTTGGTGCATGCTAATAGACTTTGGTTATACCAACATAGAAATGTTCTGCAGACAAAACTGGTCATAAATGTTCTTTCTGCTGCCATACAAAATACCCCTCTGTTAAATGCAGCTTCTCTGGTGTCCCTAAATGTATTTGCTTCTATAAAATAAGGAGTTTCAATAAGATTGTCTCCTGAAAACAACCTGTCAAAACTGACTCAGTGATTTTAATAATAACATGGGAAAAAACCACTCTGAAGAGTAAAATACATCTGTCAGGTTAAGTAAATTTTAGTATTATACCAAGTGATGCAACGTGAAACATAATATTTAGTGGAACCAGAGACGTGTTGACTCTTGTGAGCATAGATCAGCATCATGTATGAAATCTAAATGGTGTTACTGTTTCTAGTGCATTTTTTTAATAGTTGTAGCCATTAATGCTACTTGTCTGAATTCTTCAGCCTTACATCTCATTAGAAATAGATTTTGTGTGCTCTGTGCTGTTTTCCTCTAAGTTTCAGTGCATGAGAGGAGATAGGATGCATTAATTAGGGCATAGTCTGAACTTGAGAAACCACTGTTCGTCTGCGACACCTGGAATTTCCAGTGTGATATTCTCGTCCTTATCTCCCACATCATGACCAAGCTTGTCCTTTTGTTTGTTTCTGTTTGGAAATATGCCTGCTTCTTCAACAGTCTTTATCTTTGGTATTTTCTCTGAAATAATAGGCTGTGAATTGCTCGTTCAGGCAGTAAACAAAGTGGTTATGAGTGTCAGCTACACCTCTGTGTACCAGACTGAACTCCATTAGCTGGGCCACACAGATTCTCACCAAATGATGCTTTGCCTAACAGTCACATGAAGTAACCCCTTAAGTGAGCTTTATATAGACTGATGTCTGTATTAGAAACATATTGCAGGGTTCAGGTAGAGTGCATTCCCAACTTCATGTCAGCCTGTGTGCCTGCATCCAGATGAGGCTTAATTTGTGACTTTTTCTCAGCACAAAGAATGGCTAAAATGTTCATCCAGTGTCACTGAAATACAGTGTGTTGAGGGAGGGTAACAAATCTGTTTCCTCTGCTGTCTTGAAGCTTAACTTATATCATGGAGGCTTTGCTGGAGAAAGGTAAAAGCTAAATATCACAAATGAAACCCAAGTCCGTGCCCAGTGCACTCCCTGCCTCTGCCATAGCTTTGCCCAGTTCTAAACCCAGCAGTGTTTTGCTTTGGGCTGCCTGTGGGTACTTCCTTCTCATGCATCTTGGCCAACTCTTTCCCAGAAGTTGCCTGTGTGCAGATAATTTCCAGGAATTTGCAAGCCTGTGAAATCTTGTCTGCGTGTGGCCTGTCACGAACACGGAGGTGTTCTCCTGCTGTATCCATACTGCAGGAACGAACCCAAAGTTTATGGGAAGCCTGGATGCCACGGCAGTCCCACCTTCTTTCACACCACATTGCTTCGTTAGCACAGAGCTCTACAAGCTGGGAAGGGCTGAGACAGGCAGAGAGGAGATACACGCTATTTTTATGCGCTTATCTTGAAAGACTAAAGAACCAGCTTCATAACTTTGGCACCAGAAGTTGTAGATAAGGGATTCTCTTCATCAGCTAAGTGGGAGCATCTCCTCTTAATTTAATTGCACGGTATTCTCCCATCTTCAGTGTCAGCTGTTTTTAAAGGCGAATGGAAATGCCTCAAACTTGGTTTTGTTCAGGCTTCTTGTATTTGAAAATGCGAAGAGAACACCAGGGTAGTGTGGGTACACGTGCTCCAGCGTGGCTGTGAGGTGCTCTGAGGGCTGGAGGTCTGGGCATCCACTGCTCTGAGCCATCAATGGGGCAGGATGGGTCACCACAGTTCTGGTTACATTTTTCAGTCTCATCACAGCAGCTGTGACAAAATAAACCTCATTAGAAGCTCCCTAACCTTCCTAAGTGTGCCAACTACAGGAAACACAGCTTAAAGTCCACCAAGGAACCTGTAAAGCATATCTAGTAAAGCGTGGGGGAATCTGGCACTGGGGCTTGCATTCGACCTTATTGGGGCTTAAAAACCTTCTTGGCAGTGGCTGGTGTTTTACCTTAAAGCTGTTTTTCCCAATCCTGATCAGTTTCTGTAGACTCTCATATTTTTCTTCTCATCTGCTTTTATCCCTCCCTTGTCTCATTTTGCCAGCAGAATCTCCTTGGCAGGGCGAGCTGGATAAGCTGCCTGCTCCATCATTTATCAGGAAGTCAGTGCTAAATGACGTAAGGCACAACCTCTTCCCCCAGAGGATCTTCATATTATCTCAAGAATTTGCAGCTTCTGCTGCAACTGACAGTCAAATCCAGAAGACTGAAATCTGAACCTTTTTCCTAGGAGTTTACATAATTTATAGATACCCACCCAACAGAAAAAAAAAAAATCATACAAAGTACATTTTCATCCTGCTTAAATGCTCACTGATTAAATGCCTGTGGCAGGGAGAAGAGTTACACCAAGATCTCAGAGCTTCAGAGCAAGATAAGCAGTGTATCCTCAGCAGTTAGGAGGAGATAACGTGGACCACCGACAAAGGAAGGGAGCCGTGTTTCCCTTATTTGGCAATATCTGGGACATTGGGCCAAAAGGGAGAGGGTATTTATAGGGAAGAGGTAGAACATTTCCTCCCTCCAGACTATAAAAAATAAAACACGTTTAAGTCTAATGATTTAATGAACAACACTTATTTGTATAGCCAGATGTTCTGAACAATGTCCGTCTGTGTTTCCAGCTGGGTTTGCAAAGGTGGTGAAATGAAATTTCATGTCCCCCTGAAGTTAATAGGATTTGTTTACTGAACTCTCTTAGGCTGTGCTTCAAACCCCATTGGTTACTCCTCCTTTTCTGAGGAAGGGTGGAATTTGATTTCCAAAGTTTTTGTGACCTTCAGTGTATTTGCTTTTAAGGAGAGGAAAAAAATCTTAACGCGGGGTGATGCCTTGAGTGTTGCAGTTTACAGAAAGGAAAAACACTGTTCTAAAATGAAGCAGCCATTTCAGTTTTCTCCAGGGTTTATTATAAAAGATTTTGTCCTGAAGTTCAAGTTTGGGTTTTTTGTTGTTTTTTTTCCCTCTAAGGAGCTGTGCTTAGAAGCAGCTGCTTTGATTTACTGCGTTTCATGTGACTTGTGCCTGAATTTCATCTCAGCAATGAAATCCAGAATGAGTTGAAATTCCTGTAGCTTTGCTGAATCCTTCCCAGCAAGCAGTAATCAGGTGGATATTTCTGTGAAATATTTCAAATATTTGCAAGGTTCTTAGTGGTGAAACTGGTTGTGCAAATATCCAAGATCACATTTTGCCCTCGTCCCGTACAGGACTGCTAATTGCCCATGCACTGCTTTCAGCTCACTAGTAGAAGGTTGGTACAGATACTATAGATCAGGTTTTCTGAACATTTTTGGGTTCATTCTTCCCATCTCAGGCATGGGAGGGCACAGATAAGACTACCTCAGCCATTTTCACTTCTGCTTTTTAGAAATTTAGCCCCCAGTCTTTATTGAATGTTCTGTTCAATGTCCTTCCAGCTCACGTAGTCATAGTTCATCCTTCAGACTTGACTGCAAAACAATTTAGGCTGGGATTGCTTGAGTCACTTGATTGTCATCTGTCATGAGGAAGAGAATTTATTTCTGTTCTGCTGTCAATCTGTAGGTGTTTGGGTTGATTTGAAGAGGGGAGGGGAAGGCTCTTTGCCTTCCCCCATCTCTGAGCTGTGATGCCTGGGCTGCGTGGAAAGAGAAAAACGTTCTCTTTTGTTTTCTCTTCAAGAGAAAAATGGTTTCTGCGATTACTGTGATCTCCTCCACCACTCATTGCAGTTTCATTGTATCAGAGTTTTCATCTGGAGAAATAGGTCAGTAATTTACGTTGGTAACAGAAGAGCTTAGGTTGGGGTTCATTCAAAGAATGTTGTAACTGCAACCCCGTCACTGGGTTGCCATTGAAAAATCTTTGCCTTTCTAACATCATGATTTGGAATGGTTGTATTAAAAAAAAATTCCTGAGGAATCTAGCATCTTTTTGCCCTCAGTTGTGACTGGGGGCAAAATTTGGCCTGCAATTATTTTCTTAAAATTTTTTTAGTTCACGATGGGTGCTGCTGTGCCTCTGCATTGGGGAAGTGCTCTGCTGCCTTCCTATTGTTGTAGCAAACTCGGTGGCTTTACAAGGTTCACTGCCAAGGAAGTTGTTCATTTTGGCTGAGGTGCTCTGTTTAATCCCCAGCAAGTTTGGAACTCCTGTGGAGTCTGTTTTGGCTGTGCTGTGTGATTGTTTTTCTGTGCAAATACGCAGTTCTGCAGGTTATTTTGCTAGTTTTGTGTTTGATCAGGAAAATGCTCTTATTGTGTAATAGGCAGATTAGCAAAGGGTTTTATGGCCAGAATTGCCTATGGACATATTTTTGAACACCAAGAAGTAAGTTTTATTTTGTGTTCAGTACTGGTGCCATTGTCCCCAACACTGGGGATGGTATTTCAGAGAAAAATATTTCCTCGTTGGCATGGGGCAGCAGACACAGGATTTTAAAGGCCAGGCTGGGCACACTGGAGACTTGTCACTCTGTGTTCATGTCCCACCTCAGTTCTTGGAGAGTGCAGGACTCACCTCTGCCCCAGCAGGACTTGGTGTGGCTGTCCCAGCAGGGACACTCAGGAGTGACAGAGACAAAACCACGCCTGTGGTGGGATGCAGTGGAGCTGTCAGTGCCCCAGTTGGGAAGAGAAGACTAATTCTTGGTGCTGTCAGACTTTTGCTTTTTGTCAGTGCCAGGAGGAGTTGTGAGGCTCCTTTCACTGTCTGTGGTCAGGATGCTCAGGCTCCCACTTTGCCTGGCTGTGAGAGTCAGATGCCAGGGCTGAAGGGAACCTTTTCTTTTTGAGAGGAAATCTCCCCTCTGTAAATGCCAGATGGTGTAATTTCAGAGCTGCTGTCAGACATCCTTTTGAGCCACTGTTTCACAGTTTAAGAAGCATGGGTATCTCAGCCCTGCTGCTGACCATCCCCTGCTCCTACTCTGAGCTGGGGAAACCCGTGGAGTTTTTATGGCCACGTCACCCGGGGTGCCCTGGGGTGCTGGGGACAGCACGGTGCAGCTCTGCAGAAGTTACATCCCCTCCTGATTGACAACTGGGTTCCTCAGCCTGGAGAACAACCCATGAGTGTGGCAAAGCCTGGACAGGCAGTCACAGGGAATGAGGAGAAACAAGAGGGACAAAGCATGAGGCAGCACGCAAATAAATGGAAGGAATTAAGGGTTAGGAAATTCCATGCATCCCAGCTGTTGTACAAAATTCTGAGGTGTGTGAAGTGCATCATTGTTCCTAGGAAGAGATTAGTGTTTGTTGGCAATGTAGCAAGAACAAAACATCAGCCTTCTACCTGGAAAGTGGGAGTCAGGAACTCCAGGAAAGTTTTAGGAGGGACTTCCAGTCTTCTTGTCAAATACTTGACCAAAAGATGGAGGGGTGGACACTGCTTTGTTTATCTGCAAAGCTTTTGCTGTCTTCCCGCCCCCACGTAGTGTGCAGGCTGCTGCAATAGAACAGCAAAAGGGAAGCTGCCGAAAATGAAAAGAAAAAATATTTTGACACAGAAAATAAGCTAAAGCAAGTCGAAATGATGAAAAGAGAGCGCTCCAAGAGGAGGTCCTGTGTGTAAGTGGTTTGTTGTTCCAGCAGATGCAGCTTGGGCTTCCTCTGTTTCTGTGGGTTATGTCATTGTTTGATTTGGTGTTCCTTCAAACCCAGCCAGCTGCAGCCATCCACAGTGCACTGCCTCTGTTATCTGCTTTGGGAGATGTACAAAGCGCTGGCTCAACGTGTCAAATGTATGGGATGGAGATGGGGGGTTGCTGTATTTTACTAAGAAAGCCCTTTTCTGCCTTCTAATGGACCAACTGCGTGTTCACAGCAGGAATTCACTCAGATCTCCAGCCAGTAAAGTAGGAGTTGTTTTTGCTGTCTTCCAGCAGTAGCAGCGAAGAAGCAGAGAAAAACAAACCCGACATGTCACTTACCCTCCGTTTGTCCCTTGCATCCAGCCTTTTGTTTCCCTTCTAGGTTGCTACTGATCTTATTTTCCTTCCTCCACCCCAATGTGAAAAACATAGATCCTAACAGTAACGGGGGACAGGTAGGATTGGACACCCTTACATTTATTTTTAAAACACTCTTTAGCCCAGGTGACTTCATTGTGTACATCTGAATGCTTCCACATCTGATCCTGATCCCTGTGATAGCAAGTGCCTTTGGTTAAAGAAGGATGAGCTGTGAATTTGCACTCCAGGTACTTTGGAGTATCCTGTCCTATGGACAATAGGATACTGAAGCAGTCAAGGTGAAACTAGCAGGTCAGTAGATGTGGATTATGGCCAGGACATCTCTGAAACATGGGATTAAATTCATGCCTAAATCACAGTGGTGTAGAGGCAAAGCACTTCAGTTATCCTTTGCTTTATTGTCCCAGTGAATCAAGATGACTGGAGATCTGATTTTTCTGATTCCAGATCTGAAAATGTGATTTTCTGGAGTTTATACAGGGGTTTTGTTCTGTTTGCCTTCAGTTATTCAGGGAGTGACTTGAGGGGTTTTTTTGGGGTTTGTTTTTTTTTTTTTACTATCTATATATGGTTTGGTCTTTAAGGACAAATAATGACAAATAAGCTCCTAGACATTAATTAAGGCATGTTAGCAGGAGAAGTCAGATAGCAACAGTGGGAAGGCACTTAGAAATGGGAAAAATTGTGATACACTCATGCACAGCAATTTTTAAAAAATTAGAGCATGTTTTAACAATTTTATCTGAAGTTGGATAACATCAATCTTTCTACCTTTGTCAGGGGAGCCATAGTTGTGTTTTATCATTGGTGTTTTTTATTAGCTTTCATGTTATGAACAGAAATTGGAAACACTTAACATTTAGAAATCTCATCCAGGCATTTGTAGGCTTAATTAATAATCTTCCTTGGTGTATTATAGGTTCAGCCTGGCGTGATTGACTGTTGTAGTGGTTTAGTTTAGTTTGCTAAACCATGATAACTGTTTTGAGTATAAATATATTTTTTCACAAGTTTTTTTATTCTGAAGGGCTCCCTGTTCTGCCCAGTGTGGAAGTGGTGCTGGGAAGAGTTTTTCAAAGTACTGTGTGTTCAGTGTGACACTGTGTTTGCCCTTCCCAGTGTCACATCTGTCAGCCAGCAGTAGCCTGGCAGTTTATCCGTGACCCTGCCCTGTCCTGGGCTGCCTCCCTGACAGACTGGAAAGCTGCATCAAACTGGGTTAGGCAGGAATTTGTCCTAGGTCTAATTTTATTCAATATTTTCATTAAGGACTTGAAGGATGGAATAAGGATTGAGGCTTATTAAATTATAGTCCATATCAGGCTCTGATTGGGTTGAGAGTGCTTCATGGGTCAGGGAAGGAGAACAAGACAGGAGGAGAGCTCTGTAATGGCCTTCAAAGAAAAAGCTTGATCAAGGCAAGAGCCATGTACTGCACTGCAGATAGCTGCTCTCAAACCTGCTGGGTTTTTTAATTAGGTGGTAGTTCTGGGAGGAAAAGGAGATTGCAAACCCCAAGAGTCAAGTTATTCTGTAGACAAAGAGAAGAGGAAACCTCCAGGAAAGCTCTGTGAATGGGTTCTTAGTTTGAGTGCTGGCAGGGCTCTGCCACGTCTTCAGGAGGATGGAGACCAATTTGAAAACATGGCAGAGGACAGCAGCAAGTGGGGTCTGGTGAAGACAGGTATGGAGAAATGAGCTTGCTTTGTTAAAGGAAGAAATTCCTTCAAGTATGTGAAAGGTGGCTACAAAGGAAGGGGTGATGAACTTGCCTGGGGCAGATGTGCAGGAAAGAAGGGATAAGTTTCAGGTGCAGCAGGGAGAGTTGAGATGATCTTCCCAGTGATGAGAGGAGTTAGGTGCTGTGGTAGTTCACCTAGCTGAGAAGTTTGGAGATTACCTTGATCATGGGGCAGGAGGTCATTTAATTGTCATTTATTTTGAAAAAAATGGGCTAGGGAGCCATCTCAGAGAAATGGTTTGGGTGTAGATGATCATGTTTCAGTGTAGGAGGATGGACTGGGTGACTGTGTCACATCCCCTCTGGTCCTGTGACTCAGCTGCTGCGTGACATCTGCAGCTTTAGGTTTGTTCTTGTACAAGGAGTTTATTAACTTATATTTCTGCAATTCCCTGAAAGTCTGCATGTGTTCTTCTTGGTGCCTTCAGCTTTGACATCAGCAGGCAAGCTCACAAAGGAGCTGGGCTGTGTTTTGAAGAGTTCATTTTCCCGGGGGCTGTAGGTTGTGCTGTACGTGACTGATGAAAGATCTTTCCCAGCATTAAAGCTGGTCACAGCCCCGATAAATCTGGAACAAATTCTGAGAAAGCATGTCATGTTATGACTGGCATATCTGTGAGCATGGAGCTCTGCTTGAGAATTAGACTCAAAGTTTGCAAAGTGCTAGTGCTGATGTCATTCCCTTGGAATGGAAAGGCTGTTGAAACAGTAAATACTTTCTGTGGCCAGAAGCTAAGTCTTGAGCTGGACCTTTTCCTCTCTTCGAAGGAAAGAATGCAGAACAAACCTAAAATGTGTATTTGCAATGGGAAAATCGTAATTAGTTTAGAGCTTTTAGCTATTTCAAACCATTTACATACACAGCTGCTGTTCATGCAAACATGTAAACTATGGATGGAAACTTCAAACTTACCTTGAACTGACATTTTTTTTCCCTGTTTTTTAAAGCTGTGCTTGGTGTTTAAAAGTATGGTTGGAAAGGTCTGAAAATTATATTTGTGCTGTACGTGCAGAAAGGAACATAGACACGGGCTAACAGAAGCGTAGAATAAAAGGCTTTAGTTCAGCAAGACTTGACACTGAAACCCTGTTAGCACCAAACAGCTGCTGAGAAAGTGTTTGGTTTTTAGAGGCATTTACTCCTGGTTGTATCTATAGAATTTTGTTTATGATTCAGAACTCTGAAAAAAGAGAGAACTGAAATACAAGCTTAGATGTGGTCCAGGTCTTTCAGCTGGCTTTTCTGCAGTAAAAGATTAGTCTGAAACATTGGATCCAAAGGACCCACAGCCTGGGGATTAGAACCTAATGCTGCAGTTTGGGAGTGCCATAATCTCTCTCAGACAGTGAGATTAACAGGGTAACTCACATTTTTGTACTGTCCCTCAGAGGACCCCATTGAGCATTCACAAGGAATTCATCCCCACCCCCAGCTTCCTCCTAGGAGGAAGAGTTTTGCCATGACAGATGTGGGGAACAGATGTTGAGAGGAAAAGTTATAATGGGACAATGACCTGAAGTGTTAGTTGGGCTCTTCCTCGGCATGACTGAGCTTCTGTTCCCGATGGCAGCGGAGGAAGGCAGCTCATGCTGCCTGCCCCTGCAAGCCCCCAGTGTTTGGGGGGGTTTGACACACAGAGATTTTCTTTCTGCATGTCAGATACTCAGTGTTCAGTCAGCTGAGGGAGAGGAAGGGACAAAGACTGAAATGCAAATTGACTGTCTGTTGTTCAGGGACGATCAGTCCCAGGTAGGTGAATCATGCTCAGCCACCCACCACCTTTCCTGAGCAGCTCCAGGTAGTTTTTTTGAACCTGAATCTCCTGTTTTACATCAAGACTTGCCCATTTCTTGCTGCTGTTCTTGCCTGCTTTTCCACCAATGCATCTGTGGTGCCCAGCAGATGCTCAATGCTCCGTGTCCCTAAATGCCCCAGTGAGATAATCTAGAGTACAGTCCTCGATGAGTAACAACAGAGAGCCAGGAGGAAAGGCCTTCCAGCAGCTCTGTGTTATCAGATAGGGCATATCAGATGGTTTCTTTCCTTCCCTATTGTCCTCTGTTGCAGAAGGCTTTCTGCTCTTTGTTGGCTCGGAAGGAAGATGTTGAGCTTGATACTTGAGAGAGATTGGCAGGTTAGAGCAACTTCCCTACTGAGGGAGGGATTTGGGACAGGTCTCATTCTCCTTAGCTTAGTCTAGCTCAGGAGACTGTGAATAATTATGTTTATTACAGAAAGGAAGTCAGCTATCCAGAGAAGCCTAAGATTTTTTTTTTATGGCTCTTGAAATGGGAAACTTAAGTTTTGAAATACTGTAAATACTGTAATTCTTGATAACCACTCCTGAGGTCCCCTTTCAACCTGAGCTGTTCTCTGATGCTATTATAGACATCACTTGTGAGTTTTTATTGCTTTCTGCCTTTAATTTAATGTTTGCTGTGTTTTCACAGGGCATCATTTGTTACATGTATCCCATTCCCTCTCTTCCTTTCCCCAAAGTTTTTGTAGGAGACTTGTCTTCTTCTACCTCCATCTTATCTGTATAAACTCTTGGTCACAAAAATGTTCATATTGACCACATAAATGTCCACGTCTGTAATAACCCAAGTCTTCTATGTCTGGTGCCCAGAGCCTTCTCTGTGTGAACAAGAGACGTAGTTGGGACACTGACAAAAAATTCCCAGAGTAAGACTCTTCTTTGAGAAGCTTGAAGTACTTAAATTATTATTTATTTGCTGGGCATACCCACCTCCCTTCAAGTGTTGGAGTCAGTTCCTGTGCCTGGAGCAGTTTGAACCCTCAGCCCTGACCTGCAGAGAGGGTCAGGGACTCAGTTACTGTACAAAGCAATCACCTTTCATGGGAGAGGGAAATGAGATTTCTTTGGGCTTCAGGGTTTGTTTTCCTCTCCTGCTCAGGGCGACAGAGCATCCTTGCTAGAGAGCAGAGAGAGGAAAGAAAATTCAGTCCACATGTTTGGGATTTAAGGTTGAGGGTGATTCACGCTCAGCTTCTGGGGGTTGTAATTAGGGGTGACATAATAACCATAAACTTTCGATAAAATAGTAGCAGCTTTTTTGTTACACTCTGAGCTGCAGAAGCTGCTTCTGATTAGCATCCCTTTGAGCTAAGCCTGCAGGATCTCCACACTGTGCAGATCTGGCTCCAGGCTTTTGTGGCACAGTCCAACTTCTTTACTGATGCTGAAAGGAGCCCTGAATTCTGAAACACCCCAAATTTTGACAATTTCACTTGGATCAGCATCTCAGCCTTTTCCTTGGCCATTTTAGTCCATTTGTGTAGCTTTGAAATCAGTATTATCATATTCTGGCTCAATCCTGCCAGTTTATGTTCTTTATAATACACTCTGAGGGTTATCTGCTATGGAAAAAAACCCAATCTTGCTATCCTCCACTTCTCCTGAAATATTATTACTCCTTTCTTTTCCAAGTGGCTGAGACTAAAAGGAATCCAGGAATGTGTGCAGCAGGAGATCTGTCATTCCCACTCCACACCAAGGTGCATTCTTGTAGGGAGAGATGGGCATTTACACTGGAATTCTGCCATCAGCATTCAGCCAATTCTACTTTTTGGCAGTCGAGCACATGGAATTTTTAAAAAGAAGATCTACTTTTTTAAAGCAGGTCACAGACAAAAATAAAGACACATTCTTGGGCTACGAGAAGTAGGTCAGGTTTTGGGGGAATCATTAGTGAAAGCTGTTGATCTGATCCCACCTGTTTATTAATGTTTTTGGCTTCCTATGCCAAGTACGTCTGGCTCATTTTGCTTTAGGTGAGATATATTCTTCTGCTTTGGTGAGCAAACTTTTTGCATTAGCATTTTAAAAAAGAAAAATAAAAAAACCCCAGGAAAATATGTTCCTAGTTTTCCATTAGAGAATCCTGTAGTGGAAAGTGAGGCCTCTCTGTGCTGTCGTCCAAAAGGAATAAAGCTGCTTTGTGTCACCTCATTACTCTAAGCTGATGTTTTACCTCAAGATTGTTTTGAGGGGGGAGGATGGGGGAAAGGCTGATCCCGCTGCTCAGAGGATGGCCTCTGCAGCACCTTCTGCAATTATCTCTCTAATTCAGGGGGAACATTTCACAGCTTGTAGGTGCCTCTGTGCAGCCCCTACAAGAGCTGCTGTGCCAGGCACAAGGCTCGGGCAGGGAGGATGGGTTGCTGCTGGTCAGACTTTGGAATTTGCCTGGCATCACTTCATTGCCTCCACAGTTGGAAGGTGGCTGTGAAAGAGCTTTGGGCATTACCCAGTTTAAGGACAGGTGTCTGCAGGGTGGGTGCTGGGGCTCAGGGCAGGCACCTGTGTGGCTCCTCAGGGCTTTCCCTGCCTGGGACCAGGACATTTGTCCTCTCCAGAGCCCTGCTGAGCAGCTGGACAGCCCAGTCTGCAGCTGCTGGAGTGAGGGTGGATTTGG
This sequence comes from Ifrita kowaldi, assembly GCA_013398055.1. NCBI lineage: Eukaryota > Metazoa > Chordata > Aves > Passeriformes > Cinclosomatidae > Ifrita > Ifrita kowaldi. Next base: position 81,463 of record VZRS01012040.1, on the reverse strand, counting down.
TTAACAAACCAGGGTTAGGTTCAGCAGGAACTGAGAAACTCCTGGGCCTCTTCCACAGCTGAGCTCTGGAAGCAGGGTGGTTTTGCTCTCTGAATGCAAATCACAATTCATAGCATAGTTTGTGAAGGACACCTCTACACGTAGTCCCACCTTGCTGAATATCTGCTATTACTGGAAGTTTCATTCTCTCCTTCTTCTCTTTTATTTTGTGTAATGATAATCCATGTAACCACGTGCCTTAAATTCACAAGGCAGCTGATGCTGATATGCAGGTAATCTCTGTCTCTCTCCTGCCCCTATTTTTATTGATGTAACTGAAATTTTTTTGTTTAATTGTGGTAATTTATTTCTCTTCCTCTCTCCACATTCTCTGTTTTACAGAATTTGATTCAGAAACAAAAAGGGTTCAAGACATTCTTTCTGGAATGGAAAAACCACAGGTACGTGATCCCAAATTGCCACACAAATGTGCAATAGCAAATGTGGTAAGTAGATTGTGTCAAAACATACTGGTGGTTTCATAGGGGAGCACCTCTAGTTTTCTCTCTTAGTAGATTGGTGCCACTAACTCATTTTACTGGGATATAAATCTGAAGGATCTTTCGTGCTCATGGGTGATTGAGGGCTCTGCCCACTCCAGGAATCGCACCAGCTGTCTGTTTCCAGGGGACAATTCCCAGTATTCATGCTGTGATGGGGAACTCAATGCACTGGGGTGACTTGCATAGCTCTTACCCCCTTCTCCCCTGGGCTTAATTTTATTTGTCGTGAGCAATTTATGTCTTTAATCATGATTAAATTAAGCTAATTCTATTATTCAATGGCAAATTACTGTAGTCTGTGTTTGTCTGAGCCATAAAAGCCTGTGAATTACAATGGAATTGAATCACCCTGTAAATAACCCTAATGCTGAGTGTGACTGCAGTCAGGTGAGGTTATTAATAAATCTGGTTGTAAGCCCTTTGAATGTCGTGTTTTTCTAGTTTCGTGTGTCAAATGAGAGCCAGAAGAGAGTAGTGTGGGTCTGAATGGATGGTCCAAGCCAGCACTGGAAGAAGCAGTCATGGGGCAGAGGGAGACAGAAATCCCAAAGCACAGCCTATCTCCTTTGCTCTCCATGGCCCAGGCCTTTCTCTGTCCAGCTGGAGAGATAGGGCACAAATAAGCAGATTAATAAAAAAGAGTGGTGGAAAGCTCGTGTGAAGACTGGATTCAACTGATAGAGGCTGATCCAAGGGCATTCTGCAGTGGGAGCCTTGGCTGCAGGAGTGGCAGAGCTCAGGGAGAGCCAGGCCTGAGCACAGGCTGAGTTTTATTTTTTGGCCTCTCTTGTCATGGATGCTTTTGTTCTTAATAAATACAGAAGATGTTTGGTCTTAAATTGCTCCATCAGTAGGTGCTGGGTCCCGGTGCCCTGGCATGGGCAGGAGCAGGTTCAGAGCCAGCCACAACCTCAGCCAGGCCTGCAGAGATGGGGAACAGCAGCCTGAGTTCTGTTCACAAGGAGGGAGTCACCTCACTGTGCGTGGAAACAAGTGACAATACTAAGCTGAAGACTTGAGAGAAGAGTTTCAGGGTGATCAGAAGGGAAGAAAGTGCACTTACACAGAATTAGGCTTGTTTGTTGTACAGAGGGAATCAGTATTTCTGTATCAAGGACCACCTGAGTGTTACTCATTTGGTCAATAGCCACAGCCAGGTGCTCTTACAAAGACCCAGAGAGCTGTCAAGAAAAATGTGTTGTCTCATACTTTTATCTTTAGAGGTAGAAAGAGAAGCTGTTAGAGCAATTTGCAGGATTCTAAGATCTGTACAATTAGGCTTATGGTAACCAGAGACTTTAAGGCAGAAAGAAGCAAAACCCAAAAGATAGCCGAAAATAATTTTCCTTTAATCATATCAAAAATAGGATTAAAAAAAAATCTAAACCATGGCACATGCTGGTTCAATAATAATGACATTTACTGAGGTGATGTTGGGGATTATCTATTACTCTCTCTCTGTAACTTTGACATTTGTGAGTAATTAAACTCACAGGACTCTCACAAATCATGAATTGCTGCGAATGATTGTGTGTCTGTAGTCAGTATTACATCTGATAGAAATATATCATATTATGCATAAGTAGTCATCTTGGTCATGTTTCTTGGCAAATCTTACGCATATATAAGTGAAAAATAAAACAATGTATGGGAAAACAACAGTAAAGAAAGAAATTATGCAAAGCAAAAGAGCAGAGCAGTGAGTCAGTGACAAGTGAGCGATGCTGTGTCTGCAGCACGTGGATTTGATTTGTCCAAGTGGGCAGCTCCCTCCATCCATGGCAGGGACCCCGTCTGGAGGGATGAAGCCATCCAAAGGGATTAGCCTTGTGAGCAACTGCTGCAGGAGAGCTGTCACCAGCAGGTGTCTGGATTGTACAGGTACCTCTCTGAGTACAAAATACACACACTTTTAAAATCATTACTTCGTAGAAGGTCTGTTTTCAATAATAGATATTGTTACCTGTTGGAGAGATGTGCAGCCAAGCTGTAAATTTAATCAGGGCTTTGTCCCTGTAACAGCCAGAATTTTAAAAGGCACCTTTTGCTTTTATTCCCCCATGGTTTTGTGTAAACTGAAATATGTTTTTAATTCACATTATCACAGACAAAGTAAGCATTCTCTGGAACAAGTACCTCGGTGAGGGGAGGGAAACCTGACTCTGGGTTTCCGAAGTGGCCGCATCCGACGGCGCGGCTGCCGAGGGGCTCGGGGGGACATCACCCCCCGTGGGGAGTCACCGTGGCTCTGTCAAACCACAGCTCAGACATCAGCCTGGCTTTCCAAAAGGCAGCCTGCTCCCGCTGGCTGGCTCTGCAGCGAAACTCATATTTAATCACTGGGGTTTTTGCCTAAAATTGCAGGATTAGAGCCATAATTTAAAAGCAGAATCTCGACCCAGTAATAACCGTGAATTCATTTGACCCCCGAGCCTTTCAAACTGTGCCCTCGAGGGAGTAAATGAATGTTGCTTGCAGTGTAGTTCTCACACATACAATGAGCCCCCGAACCACACGATGCCTGTGAATGCTAACCCGGAATTTGAAAGATAATGAAAGTTGTACAGAAACATTTTTCATTACCTGAAAGACGGGAAGGACCGATACCCATCAGTCTTGCAGCCTTATTGAAGTGGTGCAGGAGCTGGATTCTTTCCCAGGGGCTTTTATGGAATAATTATTTACACCACCGAGTTTTGATAGAGCAGAAAGGAGGCATTTACTGTGTAAACTGAGAAGTTTTCAGAAACTAATTAACTGTGCTTTTCACCAGACGTACAGAACTCCTTGTGGGAGAATCTTTTGTTAGGTCTCAGCTAAAAGGCCAAGCCAGCCCTCTTCAAAGCAAGCACAGTGATTTTGGGGACAGAAGAGACAGGCTGGGGGAACTCAGGAGCAGCACAAAGGTTTACCTGCCCAGCCTGAGAAGAGGTGCTCTGGCTGCTTATATTTTGGTCAGATGGAATCAGTGCACCATTAATGAACAATAAGCTGGTTTTTATTGATGGTGAAGTATTTCTGTCTGCAAGCTCAGAAGGGCCATTAAGCCCAGCATCGTGGTGGCAGCTGGGCTGTTCCTTACAGCATGGAAAGGGCTGGTCCAGATCTGTACGTTTGGAAAGGTATTTGTGTAAGCCAGAAAGGTTGGAGGTAAAGATACTGAGGTGTTTTGCAAGTGCCTGCTTGTTATTCTCAACATATCATAACCCCATTTATTTAACTTGCCCTTTTTCACAGCAAAGCTAGTGCTTCCTGCTCCAGGTACGAGTTCCTTGGTAAACTAAGTGGTGGCTTTGGCCATGAAAGGAGATACTGGCAGGTGACTGTGATATCAGCCTGTTGGTCAGGGAGCAGCAGATAGGTTTATCTCCAGCCACACCAATAAATCTGTTCCCAGCTGACGTGCACGGCGCAGGGAGGGAATAGATTTGCCTTTTCTGACTTATCTCGCGGACAGTGACCCCTCACTTGCTTTCCTACACTTGCTCTGTGTACTCTGTGTGCAGCTAAGGCTGGTATTTAGCAGTTTCTGGTGTTTATTTTTGAACCTCCAGCAGCAGTTGCTGTGTACCTACGAGCTCCAAGGCAGCCGGGAGCTGCTCCGGGTGCTCCTTCCCTCTGAGATTAATGGTGTGGCTGGAGCAGCTTAGCAACTGGGCTTGGACTTCCATCCTCTGCATGCTGGCTTCAGAATAACAGTCTGACAGTTTCTAGCAGTCAGCCCACAAGATACTTTCCCTTATTTTAAGAAACCTAAGACCTAACTTTTTACAGATTGCTGCAGTTCATGGAGGGCCAGAGTTTTGCCGTATGTGGAATATATACGTGTGTCCTTGGGAGTAGTCATAGAGGAAAACATTTCAATAGAACATTGGCAGGATATCATGCCTCCAGCTCCAAGTCTGTCTGAATTTGTGAAAAACAATTATGCAAGCATATTTCCATAATAAAAGAAACTGCATGTTGATGGGCTGAGCTGGCATAGTAGTAATGGCTGTTAAAAAAACCTAAAATCTATTTGGACCTTGTTATTCAGTTTTCTGATCAAAATATTATTTTAAATGCCGATTTTTAGCTCTAAGTATCTTTGCCACAATTTCATTTACATACGTGTGTGTATATACATACATGCATCTATCTCCAAAAAATTAACTTATTTGCCTTACTTGAATCATTCAAGATTCTTATAAGGTATCTGATCCAGTATCAGGGTTAACTGGTCCAAGATTTTAAAATAAACATTGATTTCATAGCATCAGAAAAACACGGTAAGAAAATGCCATGAAAGCAAGCAATGCCATGAAAATTCATATAAGTATTTGCTTGTCCATATATTTTACAATGAAAGCTTGATGCTACTTAAACCTTCTTGCCTGAAAACTTATTTTTCACATTAGGTTGAACAAAGGTTTTCTTTTTTTGGCAAGACTTAAGTGTGCTGCTATAAATTAAAATCTCTAACTTTTGAGATCATGGTGTTTATGATGAGACATTTCATGGTGTCACCTACTTGTCAGGCTGTTAAAAATGGATTTATGACTTGCTCAGAAAGAATCTGGTTGATCTATGGGTACCAGACACAACAGTTGCAGTGCTCATCAGCTGGAAGCAATGTGTTTCCATGCAAGAAGTTAAATGTTCTCCATTATATAAAGATACCCAGAAGCTGGATTGGTAAACAAGCAGTCCCTGAAAGCTGATTGCTAATAATACTTCGTTCCCAAGTAATTTGTGGGTAAGGGGTTTCGCTTGTCTCAACAAAAGTTAGGAAATGTGTAACTGAGCACCTGCAGCATTCATGTTACACCTTCTGAAATAACAACATCTTGCTCTTTGTGTGGCAAAAATCTGTCAAAATTACAGATGCAGTGAAATTTGTTGCATAGGAGAAATAAAGAATATAAACCCTCAGTCTTTGATTCCTCCATATGGAGGCTAACTGAAAAATATTCTTTATATATTCACTATAGTTAAGAAGGAAAAACACCATTATTTTAACGATGGGAAGTGGAGAGTTGGTGGCAGAGCATTTGAGGCTCTGGAGGCTTTGAGGCTTCCCTGGGATATTTCGGCAGGTTTGTATGAAAATGTGCTGCCTTTCCCAGATAACCAGTGCAGCTATTGCTTTTTATTTATTTTTCTTTTGAGACAGTGACAGGGGGGATTTTTATTCTTCTTTCTTGGCCTGATGACAGAAGGCTGCTCTGGGAAGCTGCTGTTGGCTGTGTGCAGCTGATGTGCCAGTGTCTCTCCTGGTGAGCCAGGCGAAGCTCATTCTGTGAGCTGTGTGAACCTGCCTCTCCAGAGGGATACAGTGGACCTGGTGGGGTGATAAAATCGTTTTGGTGCAGGGGTTTGAGGTACTTTTTCCGTGTTTTATTAAAAGAGATTCCTCACCCATCTGCCATGGAGTTGTTGCACTCAGTGGTGACTGCAGATGACACACGGATCCTTCTCTCAAGGCACAAAGTGGTTGATTTGCAATGCAGTTTTTAACTGACAAGTTGGACTTTTATTATGATTTTCCCTTGTGCTTTTGAGCCAGCACAAGTTTGCAGGTTGAATTGGGTTTTTCTGCTCATTTGCTGTTTAATTATCGTGGTTTCAAGTGGCAAGAAGGAACGGGATGACTGGAAAAGCAGTCGGAGTTTCATTTAAAAAGCTCCCCAATAAAAACTTTAGGAAAAATAATTGTGTACAAAACAATCTATAGAATAAAGTCTTTGTTCTACTTAGTTCCAGTTCAATTCTGGGAATGGCCACAGCAGCAGGTGCCTCCAGAGTCATCCTTTGCTGGATGCTCAGACAGTGACGAGCCATTTCACTGCAGGGGAACCTCTCTCGGTATTCCTCATCTGTCAGAGATGACTTTATGCCATGGGTCTGTATGTTTGTTTATGTTGATCACTTCTGACTCTTTACTTTTCAACTCTAGCTCTGAGATTTCCATTTTACAAGAAATTGATTGTGAAGATGCTAGCAAAAAGCAAATACTAACGAAATAGTGTTTTTTTCCTTGGATTTCAGATTAACTGATGTTTCTTTTATAGGTTACAAATATTCAAGCAAGAACAGTTTTGCTTTCCTGGTCACCTCCCACTGGCCTTCTCAATGCAGATAGACACAACAACGGTTTGCCTTACACCTGTACCTACGAGGTTGCCTTATCAGATAAAGGGAGGGATGGAAAATACAAGACCATTTACAGGTAAAACCATCATTTCCACACTTTCTCGTTTCATTAGGAGTAAATTCTCTGAGCTTTTCAGGGTGTGTTCTGGCATGCCCATCAGTCACAGCACAAAGGCACATTTGAGCACCCTGTTTCCTCACCAGAGGAGCTTGCAGGGAGCTGGTGGAGTGCATGTCACAGGGTCCCTGATTGCCACCCCATCCCACCTCCCTGGCACGCGGCAGATCCTGCCTGCGATGCCGTCACTCCCATTGCCAGTGAAAAGGTTACTTTTTCTTTTATGCTAAATGTCAAAACCTTTCGTGTTCACCATGCAGGCAGGAGAGCTGCCTTCCTAATGGGCTGATTTTATGTGGACTTGCAGAATTTAGAACAGTAAAATCTTGTTATTTCCGCTAACGAGCAAAATTTGAGGGCTTTGCTGCTTTGTAGTGTCTCAGATGAGCAGAGGAGGGAGTACAGCAGTCAGTAGGTTACAGAGGCTCCCCAGAAAAACCCGAGTACTTGGCTCTCAGCAGACTTCAGTAAAATTTCTGAGGGATTTCTCTGTGTCTCCTTGCAGTGATCCTCTGAGCTCATTCTGTGATCAAGTACATATGGTGTTATGCCTTTCTTTTTCCCCGCTAATGACGTCTAGGAAAGAGAATTTGGAGATGTGACCTTGGCTATTGTGAAAGAGCTAATCCTTCCCAAATCTCATTAAATAAAGTCCAGGTGATAGAGCATTTAAGGAATTACCTCTTGAGACCAGGCCATCTCCTTTCTTAAGATGTCCTGTGAATTAGGGTATTCCTCTTGGTATGCTGAAGGCAGGTCTTGGATAATACAAAAAGGATGTATTAACCAGGGAAAGGCTGCCTGATTTTACTCTTTTTCTGGCATTTACACCAGCTGTTTGTGAGCCAATGGGAGCATCTCCATAGTCAAGTATGTGCTCTGCTGAGCTTTTAAAATGGGAAGGACACTTTCTAGTACTTCTTGTGCTTGTTGGTGTGATGGCTGCACATTTTCTCCAGGTTATGAAATGCTGTGCATCTGTTTTAAAGCTGCTGGTGGTGATGTGTCTCCTGCTGCTGGCCAGAGTGCAGCCTTCAGCTTGATGTGGTATGTTCCATCAGGAGCAGCAGTAATTGTTATTACTATAGGCAAAAGAGAGTCTGCAACGTGTTGAATACATTGTCCTTATGAGGAGGTGCACTCATTTCAGAGGGGAAAAACTGGATTTGCAGAGCACTGGATTATATGAAATAAAAAATAGAAGGCTTTCTGGTGGATTTCTGGCAACCCAGCAGGCATGTGCTTTCTGGTGGATTTTGTTCTACTGATTTTGAGATATCTCCCTGTATTTGTCCAGCTAGCTATGAAATATTTCTTTATGCTAAATTGAGAGCTTTCTTGTTTCCCATATTTTAATAAAATCATGAATAAGCCAAGCTCTTACATGAGATGGCTATTGCTTATTAAGCACTGACCCGTACCTTAATCTTCACAGATTTGGCAACACATGACTGAGCCCAGTGTTCATTTACCAGCAAACAAGCCAGAAGGAAAAAGAATAGCCCTAACTATGTTGGCTGCTTTTGAAATTAATAGATTGTACACTTTTTTTTTTTCCCTAAAATGTCTAAAACACTTTGCTTTAAGTTTTCTTGGTATTGAAAGAGAGCTGGGTCCAGCTGTTAGGGTGTTAATTAAATGTCTCCTTGCCGTGGTCCTCACAGGGAGTGTGGTTCTGGAGGAGAAAGCAGTAAGTGAAACAGTGGTGCAAGAAACTCTGCTTCTTCCTCTGAAGTTCAATGGGTCACTTTGTATGAAGTGTTTTGAATAGGGAATATGCAGAAAGTACAACAATAATGTTTGGGTTTCGCTCCTTTCAGCTCTGGGAGGGTTGGAAACCACAATGAGCTTTAAACAGATATCAGCAAAATATAAGATAGCATTGAAATAAACCCATATATTTAGTTTACTCAATAAATTGGTGTGATGAATTCTTTTCTTCTGTGCATATGGAGCTTTATGAAGTTTTCTAGAAACGTGAAGTGTATTGACAAATTGTTGGTATATGGTTTACTACTGTTTCTCTTTGGAAGAATTATTCTTCATCTTTCAAATTGTATCACAAGAAAATCAGTAGCTGTGCTAAGTGTATTACTGCTTTTCATAATTTATTAATTTGTTGGGTTTGGATTTCTTTCCTACAGTGGAGAAGAATTAGAATATAACCTGAAGGACCTTAGGCCAGCAACAGATTATCACGTCAGGTGAGTTAGCATGAAATGAATGTCACTTAAATATAAACTCTTCAATTATATGAGAATAAATGTGGAAGTTTTTAAAGTGAATATGCAGTGTAGTTCAGTAATTTCATGGTCACCTCTGTAGGTGTGTTTTTCAGTGGTTTCTAAATATTTTATGATTTTATCTTGGACTATGAGAGTGCTTTTTGAACAATACCTTTTGTTGTGTTGTTGTCATTGCTGTAGTAAGAGGCAAAAATAAGTTTATTTATCTGTATTTCAGTATGGATAACAGGCCTGGAAGTGCTTGTGTATGAAAGTGGGATATCTGAGGTAGTTTAAAAATTTGGCTCAGGCAACTGGTGTTTCTTCAGTTCCTGTAACACAAGCACTGAAAGTACTCCATGCTTTTTTCATAAGTCAGCCATGCTTTGGGAATTAAATCTGCTGGATACAGATCCATCTGACCATAGTCATTTCAGCATTTATTCCAAGGAGAAAAAAGGATTCACACTGACCTGTGCTGATAATTTCATAACATTTTTCTCTTTTATTCTGAAAATGTGTTTTACACATTTATTAACTATTAACACATTCTAGTTTTGCTCTCTGATGGTTTTAACACTGTGTTACCTGCTCATGTTGCTTTTTTAAAAAGACTTTATATATGAACCAAGGCTTTGAATTTACATCCTGTTCACTTACCCTCAATATCCTTCTGAAAAAAAAATCCTTTCACTCCTGTCTATTGTTCCCTTCTGTTTTCCAGACAAGGGCTAGGTTTGGCACACTGTTTCACATCAAGGTTGCTCCTATTTGTAAAACGTTAAAGAACAAACACCTTGCTTCTCAGTTCTGAAAAAAAAAAGAAAATCCAACACCAAAATGTGTCCATCTAGCTCTGATACTATAGATTCTTTTTAATTTTAAAGGTAGTTTCTAGTGGAGCCCTAAAATGAACTTTTCAAGTAGTAGCACAAGACCAGAAGGACTTGTCATAAATGAGGAAAAGATGCAGCTCCCGGGTCAGGCAGGAGTCCTGGCCTTAGCAGCAAAGAGATGGTAACGAGGAGAAGGTTGTAAAACACTGCTGAGCTTCCTTCTGTAAGCACTGAACGTCTCTTTTGAAGCCAGCTTCAAACACCAGAGAGGTCACCATGCACAGCTGGGCTGAGGTTTTGGTCATTTTTAGGGGCATTGTGGGTATTTGCCCCGGGTCCTGGCTGACTTCTTCCTCCCTACCTGCAGTTCCCTCCACCTTCCTGCAGGTTTGCCAAATTGTGGGTCGTTGTGGACAGTTAACAGCAACTTGTGTTTAAAAAGGAGCGACTAAATGCAGAAGTCAGCCTTGCAGAGCAGCAGCACTGTTTGTGGTGGAGCGAGCTGACACTGAAACAGCAGCGGCTGTTTGCTTTCCACCAGAGTAAATTTTTTTTCTTCACTGAAACTGCATTATGCATTAATGACTGTGAAGAAATAAATCTGTTGAGGAAAGAAATTTATGGGGCCAGCAGTTACTGGGCAGATCGCCTCAGGGCTCCTTGACCTTGGCAGCATCCCTCAGGGCTTTGTCTCTACTGGACAAGGTGCTTGTGTTTGTTGCTGCCCTGCTGGGCCCTGAGACAGCCTGGAACAACCTGCTTTGCTCTGAACCAGCACCTGCTTTTCCTCAGGAGTACTGTTTTGGTGCCCTCAGAGCTGGCTGTGCTCTGTGTTTCAGTGACTTGCTGAAGATGCCCCTCGAGCTCGTTTTGACAGGGTTTTATTTCCCTTGTGGGGTGTGTTGGCTGCTGGGCCACGCTCCTTTCCAGCACCCGTGTGTGCCGCTTGCCAGATGCATACTCAGTTAATTAATTGCAGTTCTTGTCGCTCCTGCCTGCTGACAGGTGATGTGTAAAGCAGCACCAGAGCAGTTCTTGTCTACCTCCCCCAAAAGGCTTGGTTCTGTGTAGGTGGCCATTGTACATAAATTACTCTTATCTACTGAAAACAAATTTAGAAATTGCCCTTTCTTTAGCTCTGCATTCAAGCACACAATGGCTACGGCCAGCTCAGAGGTCATTGTCTGGTCATGGCCTGAACTTTTTTTGAGTAGAAGACTTCCAATTTGCACTTTTCTTCTGCTGCATGGAAAATGTGAAGGGAAAAAGTAACATCATTAATTTTCCAGAGAAAAGCACCTCGTGAGGAAGTGCTCAAGTATATCCTATTTGCTTTCCCCTGTTACTTGGTATTGCATGTTCTATGCTGACATATAGAGGATTTGCCTGAAATCAAATTTGCTTTGAAGATTTTTAGTTTTATCAGAGCAATGTTGCTGAGCTGTGTTAGTTCTAATCCATGGAGATCCACTAAGTGTTGATGCCTGAGTTATGTAGGAGAAGACTGTACTCGCAGAAGGAGGCCAGCAGATACCAGCACTCAACATGGTACATGTGGATCAAGTGTAAACCAGGCATTAAAGCTGATACCTTTTCCTCTGTTGTCCTTTAAGAAGGAGCTTTTCACAGTGTGTGAAAGCCTGGCAATAGGCAAGGAAATATTGGTGGAACGAAAAGATAATGCAGATAAAACTCAGTGGTCTGTGAGAGTATTTGCACAAAACACTGTTCCTCTTCTGCTGTAACTTTTTTTGCATGCTTGTATAAGTGAAGTGAAGGCAGGCATTGGTCTGTGATAAGTCTGTCATGAGTGGATGGTGTTGTGGGTGCTTTGGTAGTCAAATACTGTGGCCGAGGCAGTGCCACAGTAACTGTCAGCACATTTATAACCCATTTGAATGCTGTTTCCAGGGTATATGCAATGTGCAACTCAGTTAAGGGATCCTGCTCAGAGCCAGTAAGCTTCACCACTCACAGCTCAGCACCAGAGTGTCCCTTCCCACCCAAACCCTCGCACAGGACCAAAAGCTCCTTAACCTTGCAGTGGAAGGTAGGTGACACTTGGGTTGGGCAAAAAGCAGGGGAAAAGTACTGACAGTGAGCATAAATGGTGGAAATAACTGAAAGTTGAGACAGTCATTTTTCAGTAAGGGACTTGAACTTGCTGTACTCTGACAAATCCCTTCCTGTGCACTGACTTGACTTTTAAAATGTATGTGTTTCATTATGTCCAGCTTCTTCCCAGCATTCGTTAAGAGGTTGCCAAGCCATGTGCAAAGCTTTGCTTTCACTTGAAACTGTAGTCATTTGCCTGGGGGAGGTGAAGCCCTTTTCTCTTATTCCCCAAATCACCTTTTGTTTGTTTTTGTTTGTAGGCACCCATTGATAATGGTTCAAAAATCACCAGCTACCTTCTGGAGTGGGATGAGGTAAGTAGTAACTAGTTGGAATAAATACACGAATAAATGGCACTCAGACTTTACAAGGATTTGCTGAGTAAAGAAAAATAATTAAATACAGGAGAAAGTAGAAATGGGAAAATGAAATCCTGATGGCATTAGGTAACGAGTTGGAAAGGTGAAAGAGGCAGCAGAGGGAAAATTTTCCATTCAGTGTGTTTTATACAGAGACAATGTTCTGTGTCCGTACCCTTGAAATCTTTTATCACTCATTTGGTGTACTTTATTTGTTAATTAGTATTACTTACTATTTAATTACTTGTGATGTATCTGAGAGTTCTGTTCGTGAGCTCTTTCTTCTGTTGCTGAGTGCAGAATAAACACTTGTTCCTGCCTCAGAGGAGAAGAGCTGTGATCTTGCAGACCTTTCTGCAGAGAATGTGCTCAGGGTCAGAGTAGTGTCCTTTGTGTAGTGGCAATTAGTCCCCTTCCAGACACAAAGGAAAGAAGTTCTCTCCTAAATATCTTCCAAGGTTAGCGAGCACTGGGCTGTTGGGAGAGTGCCCTGACAGATGATGTGGAGGATTTGCTGGACGTGGGTTCTTGTGAGTCCTCCCTCTATCCCCTAATTTCTGCTCCCTTTCCTTTGTGCAAGCCATATTTCTGCAGAAAGCATGAGTCAGGGAGTGTTATCTCTGAAGGAAAAAAATAAATACTGAGTAACAGAAAGGGCTTGGATAGCATGTAAATAAAAAAAAGTAACGAGTCGGGAAATGAAGGGCGTGAAAGGGTGTTTGGTTGTAAAGTCTGAGAAACATCTCTTGAGGTCTTCTGTAGTCTAAAAATACTCTAAAGGGAGTATTCTGTTATGAATAGTTTTCCACCATGGCATTAGTAACACATTCCCTGCTCGTTCTGCTGCATGTTGGGTGTTTGGAGCCGCTCACGGTGCTAACATTTATTGTGTGCACTGTCACAGCTAGTGGGGTCTGCATGGTGAGAAACCCTCAGAACCTGGACTGAAGTTAAACAATAACTTCAGAATGACTTGCTGCCCCTCTGCACATAATGGAAAGCCAAAGGTTGTCACTGAAGAAGGGGAAAAAGGGGAAGTGTGAAGTCTGGGAAAGGAGACTAAAGAGAGATTTCTCCAAAAGGATGGGCCAGGATGAGCCTGTTAGACCTTCTGTGGCACCTTGACTGTGCACTTGTGATCTCTTCCAATAACTTGGAACTGAGGGAACAGAGCAGCACAGAGCAGTAGAAACATGGATGATTCCAGCCTGCAAAGGAAAGGGAAGCAACAGAAGGTCTTGTCAGAAGAAGGACCATCAGCAGATAATTAATACAGTACAAATACTTGTACTGTTAATTTTGTCTTCATGGAGCTTAGACATAATTTTGGAGAGATATATTTATATAAGGCAAGTCTAAAATGCTTTTGCCCTTTAAACTCTTCAATAAGAGTTTTGTCTTCAGAAAGAATGGTTATGACACCTGTTTTTCACAGAGCAAAAGCAGTTTGGTTTAGGGTAGTTCAGCTAACAATGGGAAAAAATTAAGGCATCCAGATTCCCTTAGTCTACCTATTTTAATTATCTTGTTTTCTCAGTAACAGCCCTGAAATCTGAGATTATAATGGATAGCTAGCCAGCACAGATGAAAGAATAATGGCCCTGCACAAATTAATTTGGTACATCTCCAATGGTCTGACAGGACTCCTGGCTGAAGTGTAGCTGTCAGGTTCTGAGACAGTTAATGCCACAGGTGTAGCTTCTCTAAAAATTTTTTTCCTCTGATAGGAGACAGAAATGCAACTTTAAGCCACTGAAATGAAAACCTGCTGTTAAGGCTTGTGAAAGGAAAAGTCTGAAGATGCAGGCTGGCTGTGCCCGGGTTTGCAGGAGCCTCATCACGTGTAGTGGTGGGCTGGCAGGCTGCTGCACTCAGTTTTCCCTGTGCCATGGCAGGTCGTGCCTCTGGCATGAAGTGCATTTAGCTGCTGGAGTTATGGCACCCAGGTACAAAAGAGAATTCACTTGCAGTGCCGCGTAGGCTCGCGCTTGGTTGTGTAAACTCCACGTAAGCAGAAGCACTGCCTTCTCCACAATGCCACACTGTGTCCTGCTGAAATCAAGGAATACATACATCAAGGCACACGAGAAGGCTTGCCAGGCAACAGAGAACATGCTGCCAGATCTCAGCTAGAGCAGCATTCATTAGCTGCGAGGCACAGGGTAAAATATAAACACGGGAAAATCAGCGATCACAAGGAAATTAAATCGTGGCTGCAAAGCAGAGAGAGCTTTGCAAGAGCGGAGAGCAAGGAATCTGTCAGATGCTAAAGGTGGAAAAACACCCTAAAGTGGCAGCCTGCCTAGGAAGTTGAGTCCCTTTCTAGGAAAGAATGGTGTGGAAAACCCTCGCCACGCTCATGACACACAGGTCCTGGAAGGCTGTTGTGCAAAGGTTGCAGCTCAGACTCTGGAAACAAAGCTGGCATCAGGCATGGGAGATGTGGAGAGTGGTGGAGGCATCCAGGCAAACACTCCCAGTTGTGTCCCAGTCAGACCAGTGTGTTCCCCCAGCTCGAGCAGAGTTACCCCTCCAAAGAAGGGACTCCTGCAGCCCCTTGGTGCTCCAGGCTGGGGGCTCACGGGTTGTCTGTCTCTGGGGCAGTTCAGATCTCAGAGCCTGTCAGATGCTCAGCACTATCTCACCTGGTTCCTCCTGTTTCTACAAGGCAGAGGCACAGTTTGTAGCATCCAAAATGCTGCCAGGAGTGTAGGTGGCATCACTTGTGTGCTGTAAAGTGGCAGCAGAAGCGCCGTGTTTACTGCCCCAGGATTAGGTGGGGTGGGAAATTCTGGAAGGTTACACTGCTTACTGTGTTACTGGGCCAGCCCTACCCAGCTGCTGCTTCAGTTTAGTTCTGAGGTTTGGGGTTTTTCCTGACCTGCAGACTCTGAGAGATTGTCAATATATAAAGCTGTTCCAGCTATCCTACAGTTTTCAATCCCAGTTTGGAATAAATGGTTTGTAATGTGACTGGTGCTGCATGTTTAGTTAAAAAACACAAATGGTTTCCTTTTACTGATCCAAGCCTTTGGATTAGAGTTGTAATACCTTGCTAATAAAGTGTTATCTCTTAAAATGCCTGAAGAACTATGAAGGACATTTCATTCTTCAATAGGAGAGTAAAAGATCAGTCCAGCAAATTATCACTCAGATACACTGGGTGTACCCTAGGAAGATTTCCACTGACTGCAAACGAGTTAGGATCAACCCCTGTCTCAGGTATTCTTGATTTCATTGGGATTGGAACATGCTTGCACCACAGGTGCTTGGGTTGGCATTAGTTGTCTGGCAGTAAAATCAGTTAAAATGAGTAATTACAGAAAACTTCACCTTCTGGCTCTTTTGCTGTGAACTTTGAACTTACAGACCTGAACTAATCAATTGATGACTTGGTGCCAGGATTGATTATTCAGGGTAAGCAAAAGGCTAATCGGGGAAAAATAGCATTAAAAATATACCAAACAGAAAACATGACTGTAAAGGAGGTGATGCCTTCCCTGATGCCAGCATTCATCAAAATCAGTAAACTGTAACTGCACTGAAAAATGCTGCTGGCACTGCTGTAAGAACCAGGCCTTTGTTACTAATTAGATGTGAAATGCTTGTTGTGTGATTAAGTGATAGTAAATAAATGTTTCTCTTGTGTATATGGATAGTGAGAGTATCCTATTCATTCTCTATGGGAAAGGGCAGGAATGTTCCTGAGCCAGAGACAAGGACATCCCTCTCACTCAGTGTGTGTCCCTGGTTTGTGTGTAACTCAAAGCAGCTTTAATTCTTATCCAGTAAGCAGCTCATTTTAATGTACTCGAGAGAAAGACCGGTACAATGCCACACTATTTAATGATTTGATGATGGGTAGTTAACAGTGAAGTTTACATAGAGGTAAATAGGGATAATTTTGTCTGCCAAAAGTTTTAAATTCCTCGATGTAGCAGAGATGTGCTTGTTTTTATCAGCTGATAATCTGAGCCAGGCATCTCAGTGGTGCTCCACCAGAACTGGATACAGGGAGCTCCATGTTTGTGTTTGTTCACTTACCTGCCCCCTGAGTCTGTTCTGTGGCTGTGCCACTCTTGTGTGACATGGAAGAGGAGAGCCTTGGGTAAAATTGGGGTTTGTGTATAATTCAGGCATGTTTTGTAGGTCCTTTGCTGTATTCTAAGTGTCTATAGAGAAAATTGAGTTACGTGCATAACTGGCCCAGTAAATGCTTCTCAGAGATCTTAGGGTGTGTTACACTAATTGCTGACAGTTTGCTCCACAGCTCTGTGTCAGATTGAATTTCAGTCCGTTCCTTTTTATTGCCAACATGACCCAAGCACAGAAGCCAGTGCTGGTGTGGCCACAGCAGATGCCAGTCCTGCATCCTGGTCACAGTTGTGGTGCTGAGCTTTGCTTCAGTCGTGTGCAGTGAGGTCTTGTGCAGGACTGTGCTCCGTTCCTGCCTTGCTGCACCTGCAGTGGCCCCTTCCTCCTTTTGTGTTTATTTGCTGGGTCTGCTGCAGGGCACTCAGTCAACAAAACCCATTTCAAACCTCAAATCCCTTCTTCAATAAATCCACTCTCCAGAGACAATCAAGCACCCCGTGTTAAGTGTGTGTGCAGCTTGAAATATTGCTGAAATAGCAGGCAGAGCTCTTAATTGTGTTTAAACACTGTGCTGGAGTATTGTGGGGCTGAATTGTCCTTGTTTCCTCAGACAGACGCTGATGGTCCATCCCAGGGTGGGCTGTCCTGGAGAAGAAAAGGGAACACAGGCTGGAGAAGGCAGGGCTGGTGAAGTCCAACAGCGTTCTCCCTCCGAAATCTGAGGATTAGAAATACTTGCAGAGATGATACAGTGTATTTTAAGCAACTTACGAAACATTATTTGAAGGATTAAAAACTTGGATGCCGAGTGTACAAAGAATAGGAGAAGGATTCTGGGAAAGCTGTAAGACTCTTGGGTGGCAGCCAGTACCAGCCTGCCAGTTGTTCCTGTCTATAATTATGCCAGCATTAGTGCTTTCATAAATCTTGGGAGAGAAGGAGCGGAGAGGCTATTTCCAGGCTATTAATGCCAGGATAATTAGAAATATCGGCCAGCCTCTCCAATTAGTGCCAATAGAATCCAAAATACCAGCCAGTCTGAGTAATCTGAATACCAGTTGGTCTCTGAGTGAGTCTGGGGAATGTACAATACCAGTTCTAGAAGAGAAATATATACAATATCAGGGTTTGTACTGTTATAAAGTTAAGGGTACCTTAAATGTTTGGCAATCTTGGCAAAGTTTTAACCAACCAGTCTGAGAAATGAGAGTTTGCTTGGCCCATTGCTCTCTGTTCAGGCACTGTGCTGTAGGTGAGATTTTCCATGGTTTTCCTTTTCAGCCAGCGTTGTTTTATTGACCACATGCTTAGCAGTTGGTCACTTTGTTCTCTTGGGAAAAAAACGTAGGAAAATTATTTTTTAATAAGGCATTCTTAAGCAGAAATCCAAAATAAATTAAATGTTTTCAGTTATTTATAAGCAGTGAAGTCATTAAAAAGTTGAAGAAAAATTAATTTAATGCAACTCAGCCTATAAAAGAGAGTTTGCATAGGGGAAAAAATCTATTTTTGGTAGTGCTGCACTGATGAATGGATATTTTACTGAAACAAGATTTCTAATTAGGTTTTGTATTGTCTGCATTTTAAATACATTACTGCTGAGCTGAGAAATATGCTCACCTGTTATTTCTGACCGAAATAAATTCTATCAAAGCACCCTATAGCTAGGGATTTTAGATCTGAAAAGGTTTTCTCATTTACAAAATGTTTCTTGCTTCGGGTTTCATGATTCTTTTCCAATTCTACTCCTTAATTTACTTGAGCTGTGCAGTAATGCTACAGCTGGAGCAGGTGGGTGAAGTTGAAGGAGATGGTGTGTGAAGAAGTTCTAGAGCAAGTGTAGGCTCCCACTGTAAATATAAAAGTTCTGGCTGTTTGCCAGCATGCTAAATGTCCCTTCAGTGCCTCCACATTGTTGTGCTGTGTTGGAGATCTGCGTGGTTGTTTCTAGCCTGATAAACACATTCTGGAGATTCACTACGAACATTTCAGGGAGTTTTTCCTTCTGTGTCACAATCTGAGGGAGAAGAAGTAGAAATTGGCAGGGGCTGGAGAATGGGCCAATGAAAAATGTATGTCCCACTGAGGCATTTTTGAGACCTTTAGTGGTGATGTTGTGAGCACGGAGGAGGAACAGTGTGTGGGAGGGCAGAGTGGGACCAAGGAGGGCACAGCAGGTGAGGCTGTTGCCCTCAGGGAGGGATGCCTGTGTAAACAGTAAAATAAAAACTAAAAATTGTACAGACACGTGCCAAAACGAGTAAATGGCTCAGCAGAGCTTTTCAGTCAGAAGAAGTTGCAGAGATGGGCATAACCCTGTCTCCTGCACCTGTTGGAGCCTGTGGATGTGCTTTGTCAGGCTTCTGTTCTGGTGTGCTTTTGGGTACTCCATAATGTAATTGTCCATTCATTCTGTATTTGAGTATTGAAATTAAAACTCCTTTCAGCTGCTTCAGTCCTGGTAGATATCATTTATGAGGAGCTGAGCAATCCATGTCCTTTCTCCTGCAAGATTTCAAACTGACCATTTTGCATGTGTGGTGTAGAATGAGTCTGGATATTCCCTGTTACTTTAGGGTCTCTGTCCTGCAAACAGCTTTATTTCTGCCCCAGGGTGTACCGAGCTGGGGTGGATTGATAAGGGTTTCGTTTTGTTTTAAGTGTGATGGGGGTGGAGGAGAGAAATTCTGAGTGTCCTTGTCCCCAGCGGGGCTGAGGTACAAACCAGTACCTGAGGAAGTATTTGGGAGCTGCAGAAGTGTCTCCATACCCTCTGGGCTGCTGCCTCGTGTTGCCTTCACCAGGGTGGATCATTGCTCCAGGTCACGTTGATGTGAAGCTCCCATAAACCATCCCCCCGGCAAACAACTTCCTTAACAGAGCTGCAAACTTCCCAGCAAATCCTGTTCGCTCATCACACGCCGTGTGCTCTGGGCAGTGGGGTGGGTGCAGAACCTGGCATGGTGAATATCTCTCTGCGATGAGGAAATGTTGCCCTGGAGAGCACGGGGCGGGTCGCACCCAGCTTGTCCCGCTGGCTCTGGCCGTGCTGGACCGTGGGGAGCGAGAGCCCTCTTGTGGGACAGAGAATTCCTGAAACAATCCCAGCGAGGGATGGATGTGTGGAGGATAGTGCTTGCAAAGAAACGTTGGCTGCACCTTTCCTGTGCTGCTGAGACCGAGTAGATTCAGAGATTCATTTCAGTCATAATTTTCCCGCTTTTTTGTTCGTGGGTGGGTTAAATTGTGTTTCAAGCTGGAGCTGTAGATGTGTCTCACAAATACAAGATGAAGAGGGATGTGGCAGCAGGCTGACTGTGCTGATCTGTGTGATTTTCAGAGCACAGCAGTGCTGTCAGTGCTTGCACAGCTTCCTTTGCACGGTGCCTCTATGAAAACATCTAATTCTGATACCGCTTAACAGCGCCTTTTAAAATGAGCGTGGCGTGGTTTTGTTTCATAGCAATCCGATTACAGGTTTCTCTCTTTCTAGGGAAAGAGGAACAGTGGTTTCAGAGAATGTTACTTTGGGAGCCAGAAGCATTGCAAGCTGACCAAGCTGTGCCCAGCTTTGGGTTACACCTTCCGGCTGGCGGCCCAGAACGACATCGGTACTAGGTGAGTTCCTCAGGGTGCACATTTCTCGAGAAAAAGTGGTAGTTGAAAAGTTTACCTATCAATGACAGCATAAAGAGGAATTTCTGGGGGATTTTTGTTTCTTTTCTCTTCATGGTTTCGAGTTAAATGTCTGACATTTGCTCTGTTATTAATGCTTCAAGGTCAGTCACGCTTTCCCTGGGGATATCCTTCACCTCCCGGGGAATTGCTGTGGACCTTCAGCATGATGAGATCAGCCTAAGCAGATAGACTCCTTTTGAGGCGTTAAATGGTGTTTTGTGGTCTATTCCTAATACAAAAAGAATACATCTGTTATGTAAAATTCCCACTAGGGACCTCTGTGAACCAAGAAAAACAAGCAAGGGGAAGTTGAGTTACAGATTTTGAAAGGAATCTTGATATATTTATTTTTCTGGTTTAAAGCAAAGCCCTTCTGTCTCTTTTCAGCAGTACAGTCCCTTCCTTCTTCGGGACTGGCAGGGCTGGCTGATGGGGTGGGAAGGAAGGGAGAGACAGGCAGGGCTGAGAGAGGACGGGCACATCCAAGGCACTGAAAGATGGAGTTTAGCTTCTGCTTTTCCTTGCACGTGAACTGATGCACTCACATGAAGATGGTGAGAAATCAGACTTAGTGCAGTCCTCTGGGAGCTGCTGGGGAACACAGGGATGAAATGCTCTGCAGCTGAGGAGCAAGCAGAGCATGGCCAGAGAGACATTGTGCTGCAGGGGCTGTGTGTGCTCCTGTGCTCAGGCAAGCAGAGCAGGCCAGGAAGGGTTTAGCTGTGAAGAAGCCAAACATCCAGTGCCCTTGTGTACTCCTTTATTGTCCTTCTTAGCTAAACAGGATCTAATCATTATTACAAGGACACAAAGGAAACACTAGGGATATATAACAATGTGTTTTGTGGCGGGAGACTCCTGCATTGTTCTCTCTTCTAAAACACAAGTCTCCCAGCAATTTATAGCTTTATAAAGCTGCTTTATTCACGTTCCTGTGTTTTCCTGAGATGGACTGAGACCACTCATGTGTGCACAGAGCCCCTTTTCCCAACTTCTTGCAAGAGTGATTCCCTCCCAATTGAAATAATACTCGATGTGGAGAGAGGGGGGCTGAGCTGGAGCTGCTGAGTGTAGCTGGAAGGGAATTGGGTTTGTGCAGAGTTCCCAGTTCTGGCATCTCTTTTCTTTGCCCGATCCCAGATTTTTAAAATATCTCAGGGCGTGCTTCAAGACTCCTCCCCGCCCC